>VZTV01076685.1:6857-33426 GCA_013400875.1 Anhinga rufa
GGGTGTTGGTCTCTTCTCATGAGTTACTAGTGATAGGACAAGAGGAAATGGCCTCAAGCTGTGTCAGGGGAGGCTTAGATTGGATATTAGGATAAATATCTTCACTGAAAGAGTGGTCAGGCACTGGAACAGGCTGCCCAGAGAGGTGCTGGAGTCACCATCCCTGGAGGTGTTCAAAAACCGTAGACGTGGCACTTCAGGGCATGGTTTAGGAGACATGGTGGTGTTGGGTTGATGGTTGGACTTGATGATCCTAGAAGTCTTTTCCAACCTTAATGATTCTATGATTCTATGATTAAATACGCATCCCACAAGTCAGGATTCAGTCAGCCCGTTCCAAAAGGATGTTGGTAGTTTATTCTATACAACAGCCAAGGACATTTTGTAGTGTGAATGGCTCATATTTAAAGTAGTTCAACATGTTCTGGTTGACTAAAAGCTTTCGCGGAAAGTATTTGCGGAAAAAGATCACAATCCTTTTGAGGAAGGCACAGTGGCTAACGTATCACAATCATTGTAAGAATTGAAAAATACCTGCAGACATGTGTTCTTACCATTAAGCACAAGTGTAATAGTCTTCCTCTTCAGCCAAGCAGAACTGCATTAACCAATATTTTAATTCTGCAACTGCATTTATCAGTAAACCCGTGGATGTAAGAACACCCAGCCAGAGGTTAAAGGGAACCTAAAGAAAAAAAAACTATTGTAATGTGTCTTTCCCCACAAACAAATTCAAAGATGCTATTTAACAACAAACCTGCCATTCCCAGAAATACAGCACTGATGGGAACTTCATCAGATTGCTGTAGGATGTTGCCATTTTACTCTGCTTCTTGAAATGATAATCTTATTTTTCAGAGCATAACTTCTTGCTCTTTAAAGCTGTCATTGTCAACATTTAAGAATGAAAATGCACAGCCATTTAGCATGCTACCATCAAGCGAACACATGAAGACAATTCTGGATTGTTTGAGTAGTATAGCTTGTAGGGGCAACGTTTTCAGAAACAAGAAACAGTTTTCAGACCCTGAACTTGAGACAGTTTTACAGAGGTGGTTTCTTAGCACTGCAATAATTCTGCCCCTTTCCTGGTACTTCACCTGGGAGACATCAAAAAAACAGATGCACTTACGATCACTAGACATTGCTAGAATCTTGGCATAAGTCACTGAATTTCTGATTAAAAAGATTTTAAAGAGCAGAATCAAAATCTCAGGAACTTTTATTTACTCTCCAGAAAGCCCCTTCTGTTTTCAGTCACTAAAACCTGGGCCTCCATACTTTTCAAACTTAATGTAGAGACAGCTTCAGACTTTCAACTCACAGTCATTTCTGTTAAAGATATATTTACATTTGAAACCACTTGCAAAGTAGCCCTAGAGACTAAGGTAAAAATTATTTTTTCCCTACCAATTTTTTTTGTTCAACAGGATTCAAACCAGGAGCTAGAAACATCACTGATATACAAGCAGGAATTTAGGATGTGTGACAGGGTTATTAAGATAAGGCACCACTGGATCCAGTCTTCCTTATAGGAACCTCCCAGACACAGAAAAGTCAGCTCTGAGAAAAGCAGGGCCCTGTCTCTTCCACACATTTTCCCCAGTTAGGATAAGGACTGCAAGGGAAGCCATGCAACTTCCACTGGTAAAAACGGCTGCATTAACAGCTATAGTCAAAGCACTTCTGACGGATTTGACTGAAGTTCCCAGCGTTGCGTTTCTCAGTCTATTCCCAACCCTCTGCATCCACCGCACCTTTCCATATTTGGTCTCCTTATATCAGCGTCACTTACTGTGAGACCTTTTTCCCTTACCTATTTCCCTTTATTGACCTATTGTCTTCAATTTCTCTTGCCATCTGGTTTGTCCCTCCCCATTATACCCAGCCCAATAAATCCTTCAGTGAACTACCAGCGTTTTCTTTGTTCTTCAGCCTGCTTTGCAAACTATTCTTTCTGCAGCACTTCATCCCTCCCGTCTTTATGACGGCACTGATACTGTATGACTGTACCTAACACAAAGGGAGCATGTTCTAGACTAGTTTACTACAGTAATTAATATAATGACTAAAATCCTGGTAGTCTTTAGCTTACACTGCCTCACTCTCCAGCTTGTATGGTAAGAGTGGTAAAAGCTGTCCCCTGGAAGTGCAGAACTCAGATTTCCATGTCCTTCACAAAGCACAGGGAAGGAAGTTCATGCAAACTTGTAAAGATTGAAATAGTTCTTTTCAAAGTATGTCAGTAAAAATAGATTTCATATAAGTCTGTAATAAGACAAAGGCTAATTAGCTGCAACCATTTTTTCTTGAGGTCAAGAGGAGTTACACCTGGGATGATTTTAGCCTAGAATAGCCACACTTATCGATGTGATTTTTTTAAAAAAAAACAACTCAGGACATATCATATCACACCTTCATTTTTACTTGATGCTAAAGTGACAGGGCTAATGAAACAAGTTATTTTGATAGGATACAACCTACTTAAAAATAACACTTATGTCTCAGCATTCTGTACTCAGTATAACACCCAAGATTGCTGTAACTTAGAGAAGTCGGTCAGTATTTTATCTTTTTTTTTCCCCCCTCTGCATTTTTCTTTCCCTTTTTTGCCCCAGTTTGCGTAGCTGGCAATATTCTATGGATCAACAACTCCATTGTTTCCTTCTCATCACTCCTTTATGAGATCTCAAGCACATACAGCCGGTCATCAAGCACTGTTTCTAAGGATGTTTTATTCTTTCAGAACTTCTTTCAGTTCACATACCAAAACCCCAGGTTCTCCTAGTCCTGCAACAGTCTCTCTGCTGAGACTCCTTCAGAAGCAGGATCCAGGAGGCACAAAATTGCTGACACCTACAGTGAGTCCACTAGGATTGTCGGTCAGGCATTGCCAAAACCTTGTCCTGGATTCACTGAGGTTTACTGTAGCTGAGATGTTTTGAAGAATAGCATTTCAGGTTCACTATGTCACCACCCTGCTCTGACATTCTCCTTAGAAACTATCCACCTATTTCTGGAAGTAACCTACCAGCAGAAGTCTGACTAGCTTAAACAGGACTTCCGCTCCTAACCCTCACAGGCTCTTTGAAAAACTATTCACAGCACCAGTAATTACTTTCAACACAGTTATGCTCAGAGGACAGGAACCCAGTGACATAGTCTCAAGCACAACAGTCGGTGGTCTACTCTATTTTATTCAGTTTCTTACGCCAACCCTTCACTGAAGCACTACAGTTAAGGGCCCATTAGTGTTACAGTAAGAAGCGCTCCATGCCCCAAGGGTCACCCTCCACAGGTTTGATTGCAAGAGGAAGACTTCAAATTCCAAAGGACAGACAAAAAAAGTCTGATTAACAGAACACAGCATAAAAGCAACACATGCAAGGTACTACGAGACTACAAGGTACTGCCATTCAGCAGCTACGCAGGTCTGGTTTGCTGTCTCTTTTTTAACCTCAACCCTCAAAACAGAGGAAAGGTGGGACAAAGAAATAAGATCAAAATACTTACCCTTATTCCCTTCATTATTTAATACAGGATACATCTTTCAGTGTTATCTTTTTAAATAAAAAAAAAAAAAGATGTAGAATCACATCTAGAAAATACACCTGACAGCCCTTCCACTGAGCACATCCTGCTGCCACTTCTTGCTGATACTGCAAGCGAAAGACAGCCCGTTTGGGGTACAGTACTCATTCTGATGCTTTGAATCATCCTGTACAAGTCTCTCGCCTCTTTTCTCACTCCTCTGCCGGTACAGGCACCCAATTTAGGTTTACTGGAATTAAGTGCTCTGAATAAATCCTGCCCACTTCATCCCTTGCTCCACTTCCTTTTAACCATGCAGCTACCCCCTGCCAGCCCTTTCACCTATGGTGAAATCAAAGAGCTCTATCTGCCCCAGTCAGTTAAGAGGAATCTCGGCAAGGTTCCCAGCCTGGTAACAAGTTAGAGACAGTTCCTGTGGTCTGTCAGAAAGCTTCTGAAGAACTATGTTTCTGCACCAGAGGAATTAATAGCTTCAAGCTTGTAAAGATTTATGTGTCTCCACAAAATGTCAGTAAATCTGCAGCTATCATACCAGAAATGATGATTACCACTGCGCATATTAAACAAAGGGGTGGTGAAATCTGGTTTGCATATTTCTGACATGCACGCAAATTCCCACTGCTTTCACAACATAATATCTACATGGTTCATTTTATTTTTATTAAAATTAACACATTTCACTGATGACCTTTAAAGGAATGCCCGCTTCCAGACTCTTAAATGCACCATTGATCTACTACACTTTGTCAGCAAAACAATGATCATTCCTAAGATGCCTCTGAAAAGCTACAGTCTTACACAGATCAGTCCATAAAATTCCCACTGACGTAAGCAATGCAGAGATGCAGAATTTGCATAATCACCTCATTTGCTGCATTCAGCAACAAGGGACATGTTCTGTCGATTCACACCCTCACCAGAAGGCTGCTCTAGTTAGGGGGAAATTGCCACGCTGCAATTCAACAGACAGGAAGTACATTAGCTGGGTAACGGCTAAGTAAATAAGCAAGTAAAGATGTATGTAAGTTATTATTACCTTTGCTCCACAGACAATGAAAAAGACCTTTGCTGAAAGGCTGGTTCAGAATCAGAAGGCAAAACTTCAGGTCTCCTGTAAGAAAAATGTTGATTCTTATTAGCAAGAATATTGACTTTTTTTTCCCCTTTTTTAATTTTGCTTTTGCCATACTAATTTTAGTCCAACCACCTTGGAGCAACTCCACTAATTTCCTTGCTTCTAACATGTCATCATTTCCAGATAGAGAAGCTGCCCAAATTTCATCAGACACCTTTTACTTGGTAGGGTTTTGCTAAACTTTTAATTTATAAGTGACTTTTACCCACTGAAGGCCATCCTCAGCAGGACTCCACATCTACACAGCTCTCTCATTTAATCTCCCACTTGCTGCTGCCACCTGGATGCGGCATTTACGGATACGAGCTTCATTCTGGCCTCTATTAATATGGAAGGCTGTAGCTGACTCCCTACGAAACTGTCTTTAATCTAGGTCCAATATTCCACTCTCCTGGTGGATGCAGAACTCCTGCTGCCGTCAGTGGTTTCTGTGCCTATGTTTTTGTTTCATGTAGAAGCTCTAATTGTGGTAGATCCACTCTGGTACTTTACCAATACGGAATGAAAGGCCATGGCCAGGGAACTCAAAATCAAAGCTAGCAAAGGCAAAAGCGAATATTAGCCTGCATTACCTAGGTGATGCTGCAGGCTAAAAATCTCAGTGGATTTACCAGTAACCTGAACTGATCCAACCTGATTGGGCTCCTAAGGCCTCCTGCCCTAGCGATGTGTCCATTTTGAAGGTCAATAATAAACCTACAAATATAAAAGCCTTAAAATGAAAGGATTTATGATATGACACACTTTGGTTTCAGAGAGTAAATACGTAAATTTTATGATGGTTGCCTGTGGTGGGATTTGCATTTTCACTTCCTAATTATCTTGCCAATCATATCGGAATACAAGTTTCCCCTGGAGCTTGATATCCTTAGGCAATCAGGTTAATGAAGTATTATTTGGTCATGAAAAACCACTGTAATTGAAAAAAGAAAACCTCTATCACTAGAAAGTCTTTTGGGCTTTTGAGCAGATTCAGTATAGCGGGAAGCAGAAGGCTACAGGTGAAGCGCTGGCTTAAGCCATATGACATTACCAGGGAAGATACAGGTGGTGAAAGTCCTGAAGGTGCACGAACGTCTTAGGGTGCCAGTAGGGAGGGGACAATCTTTAAAATAATGAATGAAATGCATGGCTAGGAGCACAAAGTGTTAGGAGGGTGGGACGCCACTATTCTGCATCTCACCTTCCAACCAACTCAGGGTTTCTCCACTGACCCATTCTACGCCTCAGTTCCCTAAAAGAGAAATAACAGTATTGTCCTCCTTTGTAAGTATCAAGAGAAACACTACTGAAGACCAAGATAATTTTTGCTCCAGTAAAAAGCCTACGTGATTATCACAGCTGTCTTCTGCGTGGTGCTTTCAAGTACCTTCCCTCATGTCTTCACTTGCATCTTTGCTGACATGGTCCACACTTCACATATATATATGGAAATAAATTTATTTAGGGAATACATTTACTTAGAAAAGAATGGAGAGGTCAGAGGACCAAGTAAACAAAGGAAAGTGAGAAAAACCTTTTTCTTTATGTAGTCTAAACAGTTTTGCCTTGTCCTTGAACCTTAAGAGAAAGGTAGAAAACAATACATTCAAACTAAGTGCCAATTTCCAGCTGCCTCGCAAAATGGGACCTCAGCAGCAGATCTTCTAATGATGGTTAAGTGAGAAAGGCTGCCAACTCCTTATATTAAACATAATCATCTAGTGGTGCCCTCCACTGAAGAGAGCCAAACATCACAGGTTCTTTTAGTGATACATAATACAAATACGGGTGCTGTAAACCTGTTCCTGCTGGCGAATCACAAAAGGCATTTCTGTGTCTGTTTTAAACCCTTAAGCCATATCAGCATCTGAAAGTGCAGTAGATTTTTAGCCTTTTTTTTTTTTAATTCCACATCAGGATGACTCCTGTTATATATTAACATATGTTTTTAAAGCCAAGCCGTGGCTGTACGTGTCCATACTGAGACTTCAGAGGCTGATTTTCAGAGATGGCACTTCCAAGAGCTTCCAGTGAGGTCCATAATAGCTGCTGGCTCTTTCTTGCTCAGTTGTTGCAAAGAAGCAAAGAGGTAGATGCCTGCAGCACACACAGTTAGGAGGGGGTTTTGGTGTAGTTTGGGTTGTTTGGGTTTTTTTTAAGCACAGTTATGGGTTGCAAAAGTGGAGAAATGGAAATTATTGTTTCTCCTGCTTTTAGAAAAGTGAATGTTCCAGTCATTTCAAACGACTGCAATTAATGCGTGATAAAATACTATGATTGATGCTACCAAAATGAGCCTAAATGTCAATATTTTAATGGTGCTCACTGAGTTAATATAAAGCCGCACAATGGGCTCAGTCCTCTGTAGATGTAAAACACTAATAAAATCGGGCTGCAATAATTTACAACCATTGCCCTAAAAACTATTAATAAATTGGGACTTCTGATGGCAAAGACCACGTCAATAGACAGAATATGCAACATCCACCACTCTCAGAAAAACTGATGAGAGCTCACTGTGCCACTGCTCCGAGCACTCTACTGGCTATTCATCTGAAAACAAATCTACTTCAAGGCCATTTATCTTTAAAAGCCCTTAACAAATTAGGAAGCATCTATCTCCTGGACTGTCTGCCCATCCATTTTTCACAAAGATAATTAGCACCCTGACCCAACCATTAATGAAATGGTGCTCTGTGCGGACTAAGGGGAAAGAGAACTCTGTAAGCAAGAATTCAGCAGCAAAAATAACCTGTCCCCAGATATGGGTTTCTCTACTGAAGAAGCTTTTGCTGGCCATTTGTTAGAGGCAGAACAAGTTGGTCTCTTGCGTAGTTTCTTCCATTTTTAGTATAATTTTCTCTTTCCTTATGTACTTTTTCTTGCAGGTTTTGCAGACTGAGCAAATTCAACCATCTGCAGCACAAGCAGAAAAGAATGAACTCCTCCATACAAAACCTCCAGCTTATTCTTGATGTTTACATCAACAGAGAATGAAGGGAGCCAAGTCCCACAATGTAAGTCTTCTTGTAGAGGAATCAGCCACGCATTAAGGCCTAATTTCTACAGGACAAAAAGACAGAAGGATGACTACAGGAAATTTTTACTTGCATTTATGGAACCAAATTTGTTCATCTCCAGTCTCACCCACTTGTTTTCCTATTTGCTGCTTATAAATCTTGCAGTCTTACAGGCATAACTTACGAACATATGTATTAACTGGTGCACAACTATATCAACAGCCAGTCATACACAAAAATCTAGCAAAAAAAAAAATCTTTTAGCAGACTTGGAAAATTCCTAGTCTTTGGATAAAGCCGGATCATTTTTATTCTGCCAGAAACACAGAGAACCATTTCCTTACTTTTCTAGGTTGCAAAACAATCAACAATCCCTGCAAGTCCCACTGGGACCATCAGTGAACAGCCTCATGCTTTCTGAAAACTTTTTCCCTTGTCTGCTTTCCAACTTTTATTTAACTGCACTTCTTTGACAAAGTTTTTCTCATGGTTGCTTAGACAGGACTTTAATCAAAGGTGTTGTGAATGTCTCTCAGAGCCCATGCAATGCCTTTTTACCCCATTTTAAGTCACGCAGAAGATTGCCAATATATTTTAGAGCACACATTTGCTGTTCTAAAAGCTTTCTTGGATTCTCCCTGTCATATTATACTCATCTAGCTATTTTATAAAAATTTATAATATCATCATGCATTTTTTATTGATTTCCCCTTGTCACATGCCAGTCTTCAGGCTGTACGTCTGCCACAAAGCATATGCAAAAGGTGTATATACGAGACAACCTTTTCTCTGGTAGCCAATAAAATAATATATACCCCTTCTTTGTTTCCTTTCAGTGTCTGAATAACACCACTAGAAGTTATTACACATACTGTGAGGTTCTTAGCTATTAAATTTTCCAAAGCTTTTCTTGCTTCAAACAAGAGGGCCTTCGGGAAAGATCACTGCTATTCCCAGTCTTTGGGAAATGATGTAAGCAGCAATACGCAATGGGGGGCTATGCTGTGCTAGGATACCAGCATGCCTCAGGGTGCTAACAAAGCATGACTCCAAAGTCAGGGCTTCAGCCACAGAAAGCGGCTTCCACTAAGCAATTCATGTTTTGGTTTGTTTGGTATTTGTGTTTTACTGCTTGCCTGAAGAGGAGCCATTCCTTTCCCTTCCAGTGATCTATCAAGCATCTTCCACAAAGAGGCAGGTTTAGTACAGAGGAAGAAAGGGGAAAGAGACAGGGAGGAAAAGGGCAGAGGGATTTTACCACTAGTAAAGTATTTCATTGATTTAATCTAGTTGAAATTTGGAAGATGGTTATAAATTTTCAGAAAATTTCTGTACTGGTAGAAATACATCTAGAAACTCAAGACACTAACCAAGATCCCTTGAAAAGATACTGCAGAGATTTGGGTTACACATATTCCTGATCACATAGGTGGGAGTCCAAATATACAATGAGCTTCTCAGAGAAAAATTCTGACTGATCCCACCAAAAATTTCCTCCTGCTCATGTTGCCCTTCTCACATCAGCCTACTCTCCCTGATTTAGCAAAAAAAAAAAACAAAAAAACAAACAAAAACAATTTGGTTTCCATTACCATCATTCAGGAAATTCCTGCCCCGCAGATTGTTTTTTTAAATGAACAGTCACTGCCTACTTAAATGTCAGAGTATGTGGGAAGGGACAAGGCATTTTTTCATAGTTCTAAAACAGTGACACTGATAAAAGACAGCAGAGCAACAGGCTGAGGCAGCTCTTCACATGGCAGTTGAAGTTTCTTCTGCTGCAGAAGAATTAGCATTGAAATTGTAATAATAAGAATTCCACATAAGTTATATTTAGTGGGAGCCTATCCTTAAGAAAGCAGTTCATGAAACCAGCAAACGTAACAAAATAATGCTCAAGCAGAACTACAGCGAAGATAGATAAGGCTATTGCTACAGGTCACCAAAGCAAAGTTACCAGATGTCGTGGTTCAGCCCCAGCCAGCGCCAAGCCCCCCGCAGCCGCTCGCTCACTCCCCCCCGGTGGGACGGGGGAGAGAATCGGGAGAGTAAAAGTGAGGAAACTCATGGGCTGAGATAAAGACAGTTTAACAGGGAAAGAAAGAGCCGCGCACGCAAGCCAAGCAAACCAAGGCATCCATTCCCTGCTCCCCACGGGCAGGCGGGTGCTCAGCCATCTCCAGGAGAGCAGGGCTCCATCACGCGTAACGGTGACTGGGGAAGGCAAACGCCATCACTCCCCGTGTCCCCCCTTCCTCCTCCTTCCCCCAGCTCTACACACCGAGCATGACCCCATACGGTGTGGGACATCCCTGGGGTCAGTTGGGGTCACTGTCCCGGCCGTGTCCCCTCCCAGCTTCCCGTGCCTCCGGCACAGCACGGGGAGCTGAAACAGCCCTTGGCTGGTGTAAGCGCTGCTGAGCAGCAACTAAACATCTCCGCGTTATCACCACTGCTTCAGCACAGATCCAAACCACAGCCCCACACCAGCTGCTGCGAAGGAAATGAGCTCCATCCCAGCTGAAACCAGGACACTGAAGCAACTTGCCATGTTGTTGGTTTGGGCTTTGGTTTTGGTTCTGGGTTTGTTGTTTTGTTTTTTTTTTTTTTGTTTTTTTTTAAATACATTAAACTCTCCTATTTAATTGAAATATAATCCACAAAAAAAAAATATCTGAAAAAGTATCAGGTTTTACTTAAAAAATTTTCTTAACATACTGTGTGGATTGAAAAACTTGGCTCCTGTGTATTGCTAAGCATTCCTATGTCAAACAAAAGCTGGAATGGGAACTTCTGCTGTTGGTGAAGCAGATGTCACTAGCAAGGGATAATTAGCACGAGAACTTACAAAAGTATGAATTATGACAACAAGAAAAAGGTCGTTGTAATGAATTGGAGTGGACAATTTTAACAAACACTTAAGGAAAAAAGGTTTTAATACTGATATTCCTTAGAATAGGAAGATGGTTATTTAAAGAATACTACTCTATTAAAGTAGCCCACATTCTTGCTTAAATGAAGGCTCATGTAGAAAACTGCCACTGATTACACCCGAGTATTCTGGTTTTACGTCAGTGAAAGAGAAAGGACCCTAAAATGGTGCCTTTTGCTGCCTCCAATGGCAGAAAATTATTGTAGTATTGAATACACAGAAAGGAAAAGTATTCTAACTGCTCACTATAACCTCAAAAAGCTTCTTGGTAAAACGTTTTTCATTTTGCTGTATTAGATATAGCACCACAATTAGCTTTTTCTCTGACATTCATCAGCATTTTTAGTGCAGTGCTAATGGGCTATTTGTTCCACCTATCACCCGAAAAAAAAAATCCAAAACACTGTATCAGTTTCCACTAAACAAATGACAATATATTGACTTTTTTTTTTAAATTTGTCTTTATGAAAAAGCAAATAGATGCTCAGAACATACACAGATGTTACCTAAATGCAGAGAATGCGGGATTTTAACACTAAAAGAAAGGAGTTTGGGGGATCAGCACCAAATCTACATCATTTTCTGCCAAGTAAGCTCCTGTCCCCAAGTGTTAAGTCCAAAACTGATGCTCTGGGAAAAACTACTTGCCAGCTTATTGAAATGGACCATTTCATTCAGGGTTTGTTTTAAGAGCTACCATCCACTTTCCAACATACTCAACAGGAACCGCTTCCCCATCAGAAATTAAGTAAATGTTTGACTAGACAAAAACTAGGGAGAAAGAGTCCATCAGACTAAGGAGCATGCCCGTTTCCTGGAAGGGTTTCTTCATTGTGGTTCTTTGTTTTTTGGGTTTTAGACACTGAAACACCACCTGTACTTCCCTACCTGATGCGCAGACGCAGTTCCTAATAAGCAATTATTCTTGACTTCTGCCTCACAAGACAAGATTTTGGGTTTTTATCAATGAATGTCTTCAGCAACTCACTATGAGCACTATCTATGTCTACCTTAGCAAGTAGCATGGCACAATAAAATCAGGTCTACAGAGCAAAACTGTTGATGCTGAAAGTATGAGAGTCACACTGTACAGGTCTTGGGAAGACAAGGAGGGAGGGAGGCTACTTCAGGTTTGGTCTAGTCTGGTCCTGTAGGCTAAATACCCATTAGCAGTAGGAGAGCATTATGTGCACTCCTGGAGCACATTTTTAGTTTCATCCAAAAGGAAATTAGCTTACATATTCCAAAACCACTCTGCAGTGTAAAGCAAAGCACAGCAAACAGGCAGGATCAGGAGACTTGCTTCAAAAGCATATTCTTGATCCAAAATAAAATATTAATGTAAATATACCAATAGTCACATGGCTTTTGGCTTATCAATTTTTTATATTTTAAACAATATCTTTACCGAACTAAGATAACTAATGCCACAAGATCAGCTTAATGTAAGTTAGCAACAGATTTTTGTAATCTTACACTCATCAACATTTGGCTCTAACTTTAGATTGTTCTACTTAAGAGGCAACCGGACACTTGCATCTGTCTAGGGAAGGTAGGGGGGAGTGTTAACCCAAAACTTCAGCTTATCTGCACTATGAATTCCTTGAAAAGCACTTAACATCAAATCCTACTACTTTTTAAGGTTACCTTTCAGAATAAAACCTCATTTTGTACTGAACAAACAGTGCACCTTATACAAAACACTGCTCATTCTGCTGTTCTCTTTCTTGAACTCAATTTTCCCCAAGCAGCGCTTCCCTTCACCAGGAAACCCAGTGCTCTGCTGTGATACTGGTGAATCTGAAAAGCATCATTTCAGACTTATACAGCCCAAATCAACACTCTGAAATATAAACGTTTCACATTTTAGAAGTTTCACAGCTCCTGCAGAACTGCTACTTTGAAAAATGGAAAAACTTCTTTCAAGACAGTAAAATCCACTCCCTATGTCTGTGCTCTTGCTAACAAGGTAGTTGTCAGCTTTAATTCAGAGAAACAGTTAAGCTTGGACTATTGTATTAATTATAGCCACTACTTATAAAACATTGTGTAGCTGCATTTTACCACACTGAATCCCAAGCCTCCCAACAAGCCATTTAATTTTCCTTGTAAGAGTGATAACTCCAATAATAAACCAGCACAAATTATGCAGAAGGATCACAGACCTTACAAACATGTTCTCAAACTTATTGAATGAATAAATCAAATATGCATACCCAGATGCTTTTCATGCAAAGGCAGTGTTATCCCTGTCAATGCATTTTAGTGTTAATTTTTTCATGTAAATTCTATTGATTTTTTAAATATTTTACAGCTTTTAATTCTCCAGGCAAATTCCAGCAGGAGGAGTAGGAAGAAAAGGGGATTTGTGCAAACAGTCTTATTGAAAAGCTGCAATGTGGTACTCTGGAGAGCCCTCTACAAGAATTTATGTGGATGAATTCAAGACAACTAATTTTTCACAATAAGTCACAAACATGGCCATACACACAGGATAACCCACCTACATTATTGATCACTGCTGCTCCTAGAAGGGTGCCACACCTTGCAATGAAAATTTGCCAATTAATTCTGGTGGCTCCTTTGAAGACTGTGAGGGCTGCGTTTTTCATCTCAGCGTCTGACGGGACACCTCTTTTCATACAAACTCCTGTAGTCCCTAGCTGCATTTCTGAGTGCTTGGGACTTCTGCTCTTTATGTGTCAAACACCTCAGTCCGGTCAACCAGAACCAGATCACACAGTTCCCAGTGGTTAATCTTCCATTTTAGATAACTCATCCAGCATCACAAAGAAACTTCATTGCAGGATTCAACTCCCCAGGGCAACGTTTGACTGAACTGAATCATGAGAACTGTCCATTTAAATATAAACCGTAAAAATTAACTTCTTACTATTATATACATGGAAACGATGCTTGTGCCCCAGTACCAACTCTCATTTGAAAATAAACCCATCGGAATAACCAGTCACTTCGGGGAGGTAGCAAGGTACATAAACCCTAACGGGCTTTTGGAGAGACGCATTGACAGACGCACCATTTGCTACTGCGAGGCCTTTGGCTTGGTTTGCCTCACACCCTTGCTGCTTGTCTCCAGAGATGTCACTGGACCTACACGTCATGCAAATAGGACTTTCATTTCAACCTGAGCACAACAAAGTTCAGAATTAGCTGGAAGCAGCAGGGGTTTGCTTAGCTGAGATGTTATCACCTAACTGCTTATACTCTTCCAGTTTTCAAGACTGCCGGTTTGACTCCAATTGCCCAGCGATCCAAAAAAGAAAGCGATTTCCAATATAGACACAGACAAGTAAGGGTCTATGAGATTAGTCAGATACATTTCATCCTGTGGCATGGAAAAAACAGCCAGTTGAGGCTGAAGAGATGAATAGGGAGTAAAATAGCAGGAGGAGGGATAATATTCTGCAGAATGGGAAGTCTAGTCCCCAAGGTTGCAGAATCTGGCACGACCTTTCATACTTCAGATAAACTAAAAAAGTGCATGAATTTCATTGCAACTACCTTCTAAAAAATAAATATACTAAATGCTTTGCTTTGTTATTCACAGGTAAGTGATCTTCTGAGGCAGTGCCCGTTTTACACCTTCTAAATTCAATACCAATTGGAAGCTCTTAGAAGACAAGGATTAGATATACAGGCTTGCTATAAAAATATTGATAGTGTTATGGTAAATTTGACCCTTCTGTTTAAAATTTCTAGGCACAGAGCATTAGGATTGGAGCTTAAATCTACATCAAAGTGAAAATGAAAGGAGATGCGGAGAGAATCTATGAAATTTCCATTTTCTCTTTAGGCTGAAAAATAAACACAATTTGCTACAAAACATTAGCTTCTAGTTTTAACCTTCTTTCCTCAAAAAGATATTAAAATATCTTCACTTTAGAGAAACTTTAGGAACCACCAACCAACCTCAGTGCCCCCCAAACTACTATTACTAATCGAGTAAGTTCCAACCTTAAAAGAAAACCCATGACAGTTGCTCACTTTCTAGCTGATTAATAGCCAGGTCTAATATAATGTCCTCCTCCTATTTTAAAAACAAAGCGTCACATTGCCTGAATATACCAAGCTAACAATACTTGTTATCTGGGATGTCTCTATTTCTAGGGATACAACTAGGCATACAAGCTCCCTGGCTGATTTGAGAAACTCAGCTGTTATCGTCAGCTCTAATCTGCACGCTGCAAGAGTAAGGTGACTTCAAGGAATCAGAAGGCAGAGAAAGCAGATGTGACCAGTCTCTTTGGGCAAACTGGTATAAAGCACAATATCCTTGGCAAACATTCAACTCTGCAAACAGTATAATGCCATCTTAATTCACCTATCTATGATCAACAAATATCTTCGGGTATTTTCCACAGGGTTAACAAAGTTTCATAGATATCTAATGACTTACATATTAGAGTACTGACCAAAAAGTAAAATCCACATGAACGCATAAATGCCTGACTGCTCAGCGCTCAAAACCTCACCTCTGCTGCCACCAAGAACTCCACAGACACTTCAGTTATTGGCATTAATATTTCCTAGGCACATAAAAGTCTCATTTCTATCTGCACCGAGATGCACCTGAAGTTTAAGAGGCTGACAGAACCTTATGCCTCCTTTGATCTCAAAACACCACTGCTATCCACCAACTAGACATTTCTCTACTGATCTCATTTGAAGGGCATGCGTGAAGTAGCTGTTCTCAGAGCATACCTAATAAATCCAGCTTCGCAGTGTCAGCCATCTCCTTTTTAAAAACTAGGAAGGAGCTATACCTTTTATCAGCACAGATTAACAGTTGGAGCGCTCCCTCAGGAGGCCAATGATCCACATTCACGTTCCTGCTCTGTCAGAAGGAATTCACATCCAAATCCCACTTCAGTCAAGACAGTGGTCTCCTCTCCAGACGTGACATTATTCTTGGGGAAGCAGATCATTTATTCCCTGCTCCAAAAGTTAAATAATTTAATTGAACTATTTTCATAAGACAGTTAAACAGGAGGAGCATGTCAAAGCCCGACTCTGCAGTCCACTGACCTGCACAGTTTGTTCTCCATTTACTTATCCAAACCTCTCTTTCACGCCTTGAAAAAAACCCTTCAATTACTTCACCACAGTATTACAAGAACATTATACCCACTGTTGCCTCCTTCCTAAGATGTGACATGCTTTCAGAAAAAATTGTAACCTCTGGTTTTGTAGGATATTTTTCAGGCAAGAGGAGTGGTTCTCTCGCTATCTTCAGAAGAGTCAGCACTTGGAGTCGCAAAAGGAGGAGATAACTTTCCGCAGCACAGCATAAGATGTCTAAATCCAACAGAGCAGGATTTTAGATGCTTCATCCTTCCCGCTGCTCATGGCATTCCCACCGACAGGCTCAGCCTGATTCCTTCTTAGTACACTTATTCTGGTGGATTGTACTCTTCCTATACACCAAAGTGTCCCTCTGCCCTGTACACACAGCCTAACTACCACGCTCAAGATGGGTACGCCGTGGCTAAGCATCATATGCGCGTTTGCTGAATAGCCCAAGGGCTAAGCTCCAGTATAATGTTGCGAGTGCAGACAGTAACATCCCATTTTCAGAAATGGGAAAATAGGCATTATGTGACTGCAGGAAGACCACATTCCTATTCAGCAAATACTAAAACAAAACCAAAACAGCAAGTTCCTTTCTGCTTCTCAGCCTGATCTTGTAACAAACGCTACAAATCACAGATGGCTTCTGGCCAAGTTATAGTTCGGATAGCTTTACAAACTTCTGTTTCCCTGCTTCCCTTCAGTGAAATACAGTATCTCTTACTGTCCTGAACTCTTATGTACTAATTACACACTTATTTAACTGCACATAGCATTCAACCAGGCTGCCACAGGCTTTGGAGTTGGTTGGGTTTTGTATTTAGACAGTTCACTGAGCTTAAGAGAGTTACATAAATTATAAGTGATCTCGGCAACTATCAACTACTTACTCCTCAGATATGAGCGAGATTGACGAGAAAACTCTCATTGACACCCGGGATTTCACCTCATATACTTTGATGAAAATCCATGCTGAGACAGTACGTTCTGCAACACCTCCTGCCTCTTTAGGCGGGGTGCCAGAGACTACGTTCATGCCCAGTCCTGTGGCCTTCCCAAAGCAGGTTCTTCTGTACTTTGAAGGGAGCAGATCTTATGCAAGGTCCAGAGAGCCATCCAGAAGGCTCACAGGGCAACAGGGGCTTTCACGGTGGTCAGAACAACAGCCCACGTAAGCAGTGGTGGTGGCGGGAGGGTGTGCAGGCCCCCAGAGCGAGGTTCTATCACCCTAAGAATCCTTTTAACAGATGTAAGAAGGAAAGGCAATGACTGTAATGTGCCAACAACCTTCACAAACATTCCCCTTCTAAAATAACATCTTTTGTTTTCATGAGCTTCAGTTTATTATTTCTAGAGTTAATTTTTTACCTAATAGAGGCAGCTCAGTTCTGCTGCTGCCTGTTTTAGGACATTCTATAATTTTACATCCAGTACTGGCTTCTTTTTTTAACAAAACATTTTTAAGACCTACTTCTACATATTTTACAAATAGATAAATCTACATCTGGAGAAAACAAGCTAAAATAAATAAAAAGAAAGCTAAAAAAACCCAAAGGCAATGAAAATCGCATTACTTTATCAGCCACGTATGGAATTTTTATATAACCTGGACAAAGTTCCTCTTCAGATTTTATTCTGCAATATGTCATTGTGTTGCATCTGGCAGAAAAATAAGATGTAAAATCAAAGTTCCGTGGACTGAATGGCTCTGATAAGCTATTTGGTGGGGTTACTAAAATCAGGAACTGGCCAACATTTGCATTTTGGAATAAAACTGCTGGGTGATAAAGGAATACATGTAGAACACCGCCAGAATATTGATGCTTCATCCAGAGGTATAAAAAAATTACTTTATGTTGAAAATCTTGGAGTAAGAGCTGTTCATCCTTCATCTAACTTTTAAACAAGATTGAAAAAGCCCCTTGCAAGTAAATGGTCTGATAGTGTTGGGATCACTCTGTAGTAGAACAGGATACCATATCCAGCAAATAGAGGCTCACAAGAAAGGAGGTCCCCCACAGCATGAGTGTGGGTAGACTACTTACACAAGCAGAGCCACCAAATCATTATGACAACCCGTTCCCCTGTGATACTTGTCACGCAAATAAGGTTTGGTAGGTTTAGTCACTACACAAAGTCTATGATAACTGCTTTTATTATAAGCTACTTGTGCTTGCTTATGGTCCCTTGTTTTGACATGCTGCAGATCATGTATAATTAAAGATAACTGTTACTTTCTTCCTTGCTCCACAATACAGTAAAGCCTGTAAACAAAGATAAGCTCTGGGACCATTAAGAGAAGCCCTCGTTTGCAGACTGTCTTTCCAACCAGCTCCTTCAATTTCAATACTAAAACTGTCAAGCTTTATTAAGAGTTATGGGGCATAACCATTTCAAAACCATAAATCCATACAGCAGAAAAGTAACATGACTGCCTTAGTGAACATCTCTTTTTAAATAAGCAATATCTCTTTCTGAGACCTAATTTAGGTTCCTTACACACAACTTTGTACTGTAAATATCTTCAGTGCTTCTCCTGCAGTGAATAAAGACTGTCGTAAAATAATTTCATCCTGATGTCTTCTGGTTTATTTGACTATTTAAAGTGGACCTCGATGCATATTCTAGTACTTACACTGCTATCCCATCCAAAGTCACCATGGCTTTGTGTATTCCTTCAAAAACTGTGCAGAGAATTGCATTTCTCTCCAGCTTCTTTTAATATTTTCTTTCTAAAGTCACTTTCCCTTTTGAGTGTGCACAGCTGTCCACTCATCCTCACAGCCTCAAGCAGAATGATACTGAGAAAGAAGTATCAAGAAATCACCGATTAACCACTGCCCTTTAAAAACAACTTCAACATTCAGCACACCTGGACTGAGACACCAACGACCCACTCCAAAAAATCCACCAAGACGACACTGTAGCGCAGGCTTAGCTTTAAACCTTAACGTCACCTTACCCTTTCCAGGGGAACTACACATTTGCTTCCATTTTAACAGTGCTCTGGTCTTTCACCAGCACCTCTGCTGAATCAGTGGCCTAGGGAGCACGAGACCAATTCACAAAATCCAGTGCAACTTGAATCGTATTGGTACTTTCAACAAGAAACTGAAATGTAATGGAAAACCGCTTACAGTGCTTCAAAGGCTTGAACCTCACAGTATTTGACGGATTTTAAAATCTATGGAATTTTGCCATTTTCTGTGTTGGAAAAGTCCCACTTACAGTCTTACCATTAACTTTCATTTATTGAAAGCAATTTTCTGGCTGTTACAGCAAAGAAGCTACACTTGAAAATGTAAATCCGAAAGGCTTAAAAACAGAAGGGTGATTAAACCAGTATCACATTTATTACTATTTCTTAATCTAATGATTTTTGTAATATGATTGCATGAGGAAACCTTTGGCTTTCTTCATCTGCTTCATGGACTAAAAGAGCAGTTCAATTTATAGAACTGCTGATCATCTAACTCAGTCTACAGCCACCCCCTTAAAATAAAAGTTTCCTTAAAAACTTAAATGGTTTCTATCTTGATGAGCACTTTTTTGTGTTAAGCAACACTTAGGTCAACTTATAGAGGAAATTATAGCTGAATATCTAAAAGCATAATTTATGCAGACTAAACATTAGCTATAAAAGACTTTTATCAGCTGTTTGTTAGATCCAGAAAGGCACAGAAAACACACCCTGACCAGCAAGTTAATACATTTTGGGAAAAAATACTAAGAAAAGGAGTTAAGCCTTTCTCTTCTTCATTACCCTATCTGGAAAATGTGTTTAATAATAATGCTTTGAACTTAAATTTCCATTTGTAGATTTGAAATCACTTTACAAAGGTGCATAAGCATTATTATTCTCATTTCACAGTTGGCCTCACTAAGTACAGAGATTTTTAGCAATTTGTATGAGAAGCAGTGTTCTCTAGTGAATAAGTTAAGAGTCTGAAATTATCTCCCCAGGGTTTCCTTCCCAGCTAAGCTTTCAACTTCAGTCTGTGCTGAAACCCACTGGGGCAAAACCAGGCACAGTCCATCTGAAATTGGTGGGTTTCTGCACCAGAATAGAAGTCCAGGCCAGAAACTCGTGACAGAGATCTGAAAAATTTCTCCCTAACATTGATTGATCTAGTCACTTTTCTGGACGACTGAGGAGATGGTCATCACAGAGGTCACCACAGTATTCAGACACAAAAATACGTAAAGAAATTAAATGGTACCTTTTCAGGAGAAAAAGGAACTAATAAGATAAATAGCAGTGGACAGTCCAATCAGTTCAATCAGGAGAACTCCTTCATCACCGTCACCACACTTTTTCTCCTCTTTTGTTGACAAAAAAATCTTTCACCCCAATTTCCTCTAATAGCGTTTTTCTTAGTCTATATAATTCCTCCTCTGGACATGCTCCTGCACGTGGCAGCAACCTTACCTCTGGGATTCAAATTTTGTCATGGAAAGCACTTCTGTTTAATTAGTCCAAGGAATCGGGAAAATATTGAGAGTACATCTTCTCTGTTAACCTGAACCATTTTAGAAACTTTTATTCTCAAGTATCACTTGGTCACTTAGGTTAAACGTTAACCAACATTTCCAATTTCACACTGGATTAAAGGCTAAAAATGAGGAAGTAGTATGGTATTTTTCTTTTTTAGAATTATGGGAATGATAAAAGCCAGGCCTATAAGGCTACCATGTAGAAAAAAAACTATTTTCGAGGTTGTAACCTTTAAACTATTACCTGTTTTTCAAAAAGCTACTTACTTTCAGGGTCAGGCCTAAACCATGATGGCCCACAAATCTGAAAGAATCTCTCATTCTTATCAGCTTCAAAACTACTCCATTTTTTTCCCCAAATATCAGTTGGCCAAGAAAGGACATCAACACAGCCACAGTTAGGATACTAAGCCAAAAACACACTTGCAGACTTTTAACTTTAAATAAAAAACGACCTTAAGTATTTGCAGGACTGGTATTTTTTAAAAAATGGCAATAGTTGCCGCTGAAATCAATCTGCTTACCCGTACTTTTTTCAGCTGTAGTAGCCTGTACATTTAAAAATTGTATGGACAACCAATTTTGTACATAAATGAGAAAAGCATAAAAGCGAACTGCCAAAACAAACAAAAATCTTAAATGTTTTAAATTCAGTTATAGTTTAGTACATTTTATGTGAATATGAGTATGAAATAGACAGATCAAATGACTTTTCCAAGCCCAATCTGTCAAAGAACAGAAGATGCCAAACTGGGATTCTAATAATTCAAGATTTTGCTACAGAGGTTGACACCCCTGCAAAATTTTGTAATTCATAATTCATAAGCGAAAGGTCAAAAGGACTATTAAATAATTTAACTTGCATAACAGAAGAATTTTTTTCATTCTCTTGCACTTCTCCGAAGCACAGAAAAGCCTGTTCAAATTAGTCGGAAAAAAAAAAATCAAGAACTGAAAATACCACTGTGGTTTTTGTAGTTTATATTTCAGGACAGCATCACCTCTCTCTGTGTTACAGTTCTGTGTCATCGGCACAAACCCATACGGGATTCATGCTGTTTTGTGCCCAGTGCGATAACGGCTCTCCCATGTCACACAGTTCCCTCTCTAACAGTCTGATTACAACCACAGTTAGTCAAACTTTCTTTAACACGTGGATGCCTGTTGATGGTGGTGACAAGCAAGAACAAAAACTCTGGGTCAGATGCGTAAACCAAACACTTTTAGATTGACCACCAGCATTAAGATCTCTTGATCAGTTCTGCAACACACCACGGCTAGTGAATCTTTAAAGAAGCAGAGCTCAGTGACAGCCCCTTTCCCTCCCCGGCCAGGGCATTACAGGGTCCCCCACCAGGAGTGTCTCCTCTACGGGGGACTCATGAGGTTAGGGAGGATGTTGCGGTGGAGCCTTGCACTCTGCATAAAAATTCAGCAGAAAAGAGACGTTGCAGAAATTGCAATCTGCTGTTTTAGCGTACTTTTAAAGTTAAGAACTTTTGCTTCTGCTCCGCTATAACTGCGCTACAACCAAATCAAAGTTTCCTGTCAGCAAGATCTGCTGGGAATACACACACGTTAGTTTGTTTAACAGCTTTCCGGCTTCTTATGCCACCTCCCGCTTCCCCCCTAAAGCCACAGCCAAGACTGTTATTGACTAATATGACAATGCCTAACAAGGGTATAGCTGATAAATTGTAGGTTTGATCCCATCTACAATGCTCGTACGACTCCAGCACATGGTTCATCCGTACGATTTTGAAACAGGAGGTAGCACTACAACTAAATGTAGATAAACTGAGGAAAATATATCATATGAAAGTTTTTATTTTAGAAAGCACATTCAAAGAGCATCTCTAATTAGACAGAATGAAAGAAAGATGAACACTAGTCCCTTCAGGACTGCATTGATTTTCCAGTTCTGTACGTGAATGTAAAATCTTTGCCTGTGAATGTAAAACCTTTAGTCGAGGTTCATAATTTCTGCACTAGGACAAATTTAGAGGAAGCAGAGGAAGTCAAAGGAGAAAAATAAAGAACTACGGAAGCATAAAAATACCCATGCACATAAACACATGTGCACACACCCACACACACAGTAAGGCATACTTTGCCATATGGGATTACAGCTCTGTATTTAGCTGATGGTTTAAGCACCAATAAATTTAAAAAAAAAAAAGAAAAGCTGAATATTACTTTTCTAATAAAAATAAGTCAAGGATTTAAAATAGAAAAGCCTTTTTAATGAAAAACAAATGGCATTTAAAACTTAATAGCCTTTAGGTCTAATAAAAAAAGTCAAATCCTGTATTTAAAGAAATTTTCTTCAATAATCACAGACACTACTGTCAGTGCAGTGGGTCCTACTTACCGCAGTCTGACTATGCAAACAGTAGTAGTGCTCAGGGAAGAAACACCTATGCCTAGAAGCAAAATGCTAAACAGTTTAAATCAGATTAAACTGAAGGGCCATTAACTTTTTCTCTTAAGAACACTTTTTAAAAACATTAACAAGTGCAAACACTCTTAACTGTAGTGATGAATTAATAGCCAAACACAAACAGATCTTTAGAGGCCCTTATTAAGTAATAAGAAGGGTTACAAAAATTGGGGCAACTTTTCAAGATTAAGCAGATCCTGAGCTGGCATGTGGCATTCGCTGGCACCGTTCGCCTACTTTGCTGCCTGGGCCATCACGAGAAGCGCTGGGACATACCTGTGCTGGCACTCATGACTGGTGGAACAGTCTCCTAAACAGACAAATATTTCACTGGCGCTATCGTGTACTGTCAAACCTAAGCTTAGTGGGCACGGTCCCAGCCCTGACCCAGGGCTTGTCACCGTATCAGAACACCCACAGGCAGGTTCTGCCTTGGTTTTCTAAAGGGACACCGTTTCACCCCCATGTGCCAACCGGGAAAGTCTGTGTAACTAACTCCCCTCCACCCTCATGCCATTTTTCCTGACACACAGTAAAAGAACAGGCTGTTTCGATCGTGAGGAGTAAAGTTCGTGAAAGAAACTCTAGGCGTGAAGTGTGCGTGCCCAAGTGTTTCACCTTCAGCGGGGCAAATTGAAGCTAAAGCTTCAGCAAAGCAGCTTTTATGTTGCAGTCCCTCTTCCAGCTTTTCCTTCATTCCCAGCATGTTGATTTTGAAGCTTATCCTATCCCAAAACTCCACCCAGCATGCAGTCCTATTACCTTTGAACTCACTGGAATAATCGATAGGAACAGAGTGCTCACACACTACAGTTACCTTCAATAGCTGTATTGGATGGGTTTCTAAGAACCACCTAATACCAAAGAATGAAAAGGTCTTTTTTTCTCAGTCTCCCTAAACATTACATTTTAAAAAGATGCATCAAATTCTTATATCTTAAATATTTTAAGAGCATGCCTTCCCTTATTTCCTTTTTTGCTATAATGATACTCAGATAAAACAGGTCAGCAACACTTCAGATTTTTTTTCATTTTCCAGAACGAAGATAATGGCTTAGATGGATTTGCCCTATCAACTGTAGTATGCAATTTAATGAGGAAAGTTTCACACCTGTAGTTTTTAAATCAATGAAGTTTTAATGATGAAAAAAACAAAATAGCAGAGTGCAGATGCAGGTTTACTTCTAACTCTCTATTCCTTAGAAAGCTAAAATCAGCACCATACACAATACAATAAAACTACATATGGTGCTTGCCCTGCAAAAAATTTCTTGCTAAGGCCTTTTTTTTTCCCCCCCCAAATATAAATGTAAACCTGTACTTTTCAAAGCATTTTGAAATTCAAATGACAATTAAGTAGAGTAAGTATACCTCTACAGACACACAAATGAATCTTTTCTTCTAATTACCTTACTTCTCTGATGTGGAATGCTAAAGAAAAAACCCAAAATCACGTAATTTCACCATTAAAAGAGTGATTAAAATGCCCCATTTGGCACAAAATGCTACCATCATAAAAACAAATGAAGGAACCCGAAATGTGTTTCCACTTTTTGAATATCCAGCTCAAATCTAAAAGCCATGAATTTCAAAATAACACAGATCTGAACCGAGTAACTATCCAAACATTCTTGAGTGACGGCACAAAAATTGCTCATAATGTGGTGTGACCTCCAGAAACTGGAACACACTAACACACTAGTGCTCCTTTAAAGCATATTTTTCAAAAGCTCTAATACTTTTTTTGTTGCACCTGAAAAACAGGGATCCACACAGGGACTGAAATCTGACGCTGGGCAGCTATCTGGGAGAGGAAGCATTTAGGAAGTCACCAGTGAACCAAGGAGCGAGCTTGCTGCAACACTTGCACAGGGAATTAGGCTGATAAGCTAAATGAACACAACATAAAAGGTGGTGATTTTCCAAATCACAGCACGGCGGGGGCTGGCAGGGCCCTCCGGAGCTCCCCCCGTCCAGCCCCTGCGTGAGCAGCACCCCCAGAGCAGGGGCACAGGACCGCATCCAGGCGGGGTGGGAATGGCTCCAGGGAAGGAGACTCCACAGCCTCTCTGGGCAGCCTGGGCCGCTGCTCTGGCACCCGCACAGCAAAGGGGTTTTGCCTCAGATTTCAGTGGAACTCCCCGTGTTCCAGCCTGTGCCCGTTGCCCCTTGTCCTGTCGTCGGGCACCGCTGAGAAGAGTCCAAATGAGTAGGTCAGGGTATTTGAGTGTGACAACGTATCAATTCAACTGCTCTGCATCTTCCAAACAAACCCCACCAAACAAAAACACATCCCCCACTAAATTAACTAAATGCACAATGGCACTAAGATTATTTGGCTGAGACTGCTGTTCTTACACAAGGAACGGTTTCAAGCGGAGACAGAGTAAGGGCTGCGCGTGGCTTTCGGGTATCTTTTGTAAGTCCCAAATGAACAACAGCCAAGCCGCGTAACTTCACACCTCGGTGCAGGGCAGCATCCCTAACACTTCAGGTCAGACGTAGCTGCTACACAACTGCAGCCCAGCATTCATCCTGCTCTCCAGTGCTGACCATGGACAAGGAGAAAAGTAAAACAGCCCCTCTCCCCAACATCTCTCCTTAACACACGGAAACGGCTGAAGCATTCTTGTGGCTTCACCAGCACTTGCTCCACATGGTTCAGCCTCTCTCTTTCCAAATGCCACGTGGCACTTGCCTTCGCTGTCACACCCAGCCCTAGCCATTCCGTAGTACATCCCCCAGGCCCACACCACGTAGGAGCGTCCTCTGCCCCTTCCCCAGCTAACTGTTCCCCACCCCTGGTTTCATCTGCTGTCCGGAGCAACTCACTGCATACAGCCCTCCAGAGAAGAGCCCCTGGCACCTATCAACTCACCCTGCCCCATCAGCCTCCAGCCACCACCGAATCAGCAGGCTTGGCTTCTGAAAAGACGGCACCGAGGCTGTAACTGGAAGGGGAAGCAGGCAGGAATTCAAGATACAGAAGAAAGCAGGGGTGAAAAGTAACTTCATGTGGGTCCTGATGGTAGAGATCACAGGATGGATATCACATCATGATATGCAAAGAATTGGGTCTCTGCAGTCTAGTAGCCTAACTTAACTCTCAGTAATATGATACTAATAAAAGCAGACTATCCATATAAAGTCAACATTAAAATACATGTAGGTGAGATTTGCAGTACAGTTTGCTATTTGGAAGTCTATGAGACATTAACAGGAAATTCTGGTAATTACAAGTTTACTAACGGTAAGATACTTTAGAACCGTGGCTAAAAGGGTGATGGATTTGGCAGATCTCTATCATGAAAAATGGTTCAACCCACAAATAATTTTGTTAAATTTTATTTTCCAAAATTCCCTAAACAAAGACCTGCTCAGACTTCTGCAAACCTCACAGTAATTTATCGCAGCTCACCACAGCAAAGTTTAGCTTTTGCTAAGCAGATGTCAAGGAGAGAGAATAGAATAGTATCCTTGTTTTAGAGAGGAAGTGCAAAATCTGGCCCATGACCCATCTCCACACGCTCTCCCTAAATCAGCTTCCAAGCGTGTATACCTGCAACTCTTCATGGAGTTTGGTTTAGATAATGCAGCAATTCTTGCTGAGGGTGCTGGCCAGAACTGTGTTTTTCAGGTAACTCGATTCACTGAGTGGGCCAAATGCAACCTCCAGCTGTGCAAAGAAACAAAAAAGAGACAGCTGTCAAGTAAACAAACAAAAAACCCTTAGAAAATTGTGGTTTCAATTCCGTGTTTCTTTATGAGAAGCCCTTGTAACTTGTCTATCAATATATTATGGACATACTATATATGTCTGAAAACATAAAAGCAGCCCAGTTGGAGACACAATAAAACAATATCTACTTATTAGCCTCTGGTTTTGTATGTATAAAACAGACTAATAAAAAAAGAAAATAAAAAAA
>VZTV01076688.1:0-29952 GCA_013400875.1 Anhinga rufa
AGAACACGCAGAACATGAGAGATGTTTTTCTGAGATGACCTGAATAAACATAGGGATTAAAAAACCCATATTAAAACTCTGAAGATGAGTTAAACACTAATACTCCGGTATGACTTCTGCCAGAATGCTAGAATGCCTTCCTGACTTGCTTAAGCGCTTGTCAAGGAGGACATTTAAAACTGGTGACTATTTAGAAGATTAAAGTCTTCTATAAATTATACTGAAGTGTATTAATGTCTTTCGCCAGCGGTGAGGTAAACTTTTTCCTGACCACACTCGAGTCATTGGACGACCAGGCCCTAACGCGCCTTCCTAAAAGCTTTTCTGTGTACAGACACCTCAGCGAAGAGTCATCCATTCCCTGGGTAAAACGCTACTTACTGCCCAGAGTTCTTCACCAGAGATTCAAGCTTGCTTTTTACAGGAAGGACACAGAGACATGATCATAATAAAGGCGGATGTGTGAAAAGTGGTACCTGAGAAATTCTAACTACTGGTGCTCTCCCATCTTACGTGACACTTGTCTCACCCCGAGAAACATCCTAACGCTGCTCATTTTTTTTACACTGCCAACCTGTGCTACCAACATATCTAGAGCAGTTTGCACCAGCTGGAGATTTGGGCCACTGTCTCTGTGCAACAACATTATAGACTTCCTAAAGGAAGAAGGCATCAAATACAATGCAGAAGGAACAAAGAAATCAGTCCTGTTTCAGTTACCCATTCCATAAACATCACAGCAGGTTACACTGGCGTGTATCGGAGCACTGTTACACTGAGCTCATTTCTACAGATTTGTATTAGGCAACAAATAGTTTAGAGGAAAAAAAACCCAACGCCCAAGGATTGAAATGATTAACAAAAGGAAAAGCAGATATCAAAGAAGAAAAAGATATGTTCAGAGCCAAAAGAAGGATGGGAACATGGAATGTAAAAGTTACCGTTAGTAAGATCATCTAATCAAAACAAAGTAAGTAACAATTATGGAGGAAAAAATATCAAAACATGGGGAACAGGATATTCTTTTTTTGTGTAAATTGATTACAGGGAAATACAAGAGCATTTTTTGATGTTAAAATTATTTTAAAATAGATTAAAAGGGAAATTGCTGCTTTTCAAACCAAAAAAAATACCGAGCTAAAGTTTTCTTGATTGCGTTTAACTCTTTCAATCTCAGGAGTGACAGGTGTCGGGGTTCCTGTCCCCACATCCTCCTTGTATAACACCTATATGGTAACATGGGAGTTTAAAAAAGTTGAGTACAAAAAAAAAGTAGTGCATTTGATGAAGGTAACACATAAATTTTATGCCCACTAAATATACTAGAAAGCAGGAAAAGTTAGGAAGTAATGAACAGTTAACAGTTGTGATAAATTCAGAGGAAGTCTGACAGCTAGAAATACTGCATCTGAATTCCTAGATATGCTTCAACAGAATAATAAAGCATTAGAGGAATGGGATCAAGCAAATAAAAAACCCAGTGCTTTTTAAAAATGCAAAATATCTTAAGCTTCACAAAAACAAAAAAAGCTTTAAAATTAATGGGTATGAAGCATCAAGTGTTATTACTATTAAAAAAATCTTAAAAAATAAGTACATAATATATAACTAGCAAAGACTAAAAAATTTAATAGCTGAAAGGGGAAGTTTCTAAGTTAATTAGAGAGAGTACAAAATTTACAGGGGTTAAATAGTTACAGGGAACATTTTTTTTTCTCAAACAACAAAAAAATACCGAGCTAAAGTTTTCTTGATTGCGTTTGACCCTCTCCATCTCAGGAGTTACAGGTACCGGGGTTCCAATCCCCAGCCCCTCTTTGTACAACACCTGTGTGGCAAGAGGGGAGTATTTAAAAAAAAAAAAAGGAAAGGAAAGAGGAGGAGAGGAGGAGAGGGAGGAGAGAGAGAGAAGACAAGAAATTTAATGTAGTGAAACTTGAAAGTATGGAAAGAGAGTTTTGTCAGCCTTGTTCAAAGGCTAGCAAAAAAAGGAATCAATGAGAATAATCAGCTAACATTACTACGAGGTTTGTTGTCATCTCACCCGGGCGCATATAAGTAATGCCAGCAAGAACTGCAGGAGTGTTTTGTGCAAAGCTTAGCTGGAGCCACGCTACCTGAAAACTCCTTGCATTTGTGTCTTTTTGCCCAAAGGAGTTTTCTCACCCCAACAGAAGATCTTGAATGAGCAGCTTTGTCTCTAAGATTGCTAAATAGGCTCACCAGAGCCCTGATGACCTCAGAGACAGTCAAACGTAGCTAAAAGTTTAACAACAGTGGCTTCTCTGAACTGTCCCATCAATCTCGAGTCCGGACTGAATTTTGTATCAGTCACGTCTGAACTGGGTCAGAGCGAATCTAAATTAGTCCTAAGCTGCTCTAATTAAAACAGGAATGTAGAGCAAAGTTATGACGTAATGGTCATTTGACTGGAATGTGTTAGGAGTAGAAACAATCTGGACAGAAATTCACTACTACAGTAATTTTTCCTTATATCTTCAATTTTCGTCATTTTTTCATATTGCAGTCATATGGAGATGCCGCCCGGATTTTCTTACAAAGACCTGTAGGATATAAGAAAGCATCCAACACAGCAAAACCAGGAACACAGACAACACACGCCAGCTGCCCGAGATTGCTCTGCTTCAGGAAGTGTTAAGAGTTCATTGTTCATTTGCAGTGCAACCAGTGTGGTCAGTCTGAAGACTGTTAGAAGGATCGCCTTTGTTATCGAGGAGGAGAGTGACATTACTCAGACTACTACTATTTCATTGGGAAGAAAAATAAGGCGCTGCTTAACTGCTTTAGGTAAATGAGGTTAAAATCTCGCAGCTGGAACAATTTAATGACAAGTTAGACTGAGTGAAAAATTAAAATACAAGGATACTGACAGGCTTTTAGTGCTTTGATTAAGAAGGTTGTTCAAAGTTCAACAAAGAACTGAAAGAGAAATTTAATATGGAGGAGTTAAAGGGATTTGATTTGCATTTGAAACTGCGGGTTTTGTTCTATTTAGCAATACCGAGCTAATGTTCTCTTGAGTGCGTTTGACTCTCTCCATCTCTGGAGTAACCGGTGTTGGGATGCCAGTCCCTAAGCCCTCTTTGTATAACACCTGTGAGGTACAAGAAAGTTTCCACAAAAAAAAAGCACTCAACACAGGCACAATGATTAAACCTGACTATTTTGTGAGTTATGTTTAGCACTAGGATCACTTTTTAATTAATTTCACACTTGTTCTAGAGGCAAATATTAAGGAAGGGGCTGACGGGTGATTATTCTGTAAATACGTAACTACAAATACTAGAAGATAAAGGGTTAAAATAAAACAAACATGGAGAGAAACACCATGTTAATGTCACAGCTGACTTTCAGTATTGGTTTTTTAAAGAAATGCATGTAAAGGTGTAAATCACCAAAAAAAGTTAAAGCACAAACAGGTGGAATATAAATGAGTTAAAAATACTGTCAGGGAAAAGACAGGAGCAGGGTGAGATTCTAAACCATTGAAGAAAAACAGATTATATGTTAGGATGTTATGCAAAAAAAAGTTGTTATAATTTTTTTTGTGTTTAAATACCGAGCTAATGTGTTCTTGATTGCGTTTGACTCTCTCTATTTCTGGAGTGACAGGTGTTGGGATACCTGTCCCTAGGTCCTCTTTGTACAATACCTGCAGAACACAAGCACCCAGCAAGGTGAGAAGATCATATTCCTTCCACAACTACAGTACATTTGCATAGATAATTTACCTGGTTTATAGGAAATATAATCTAGGACTACAGATAAATCCATGTGCAATTTATTTTACTCAGCGTGCAACTTTTTAAGCAGAGTCACCAGCTCAGCAAAGTACTTAATGTCTGTGTTGAGGTGCTTGAACACGTTGAAGTCAGTGGAATACTTCATTATAGCAGGACACAAGTTTAAATATTCTGCTGACCTGGCATGAAAGGCAGCTATGTTCTGCTTTTCATCTTAGTTTAGGAAATGTAATAGTATTACTTTTCAGGCAGTCAGCATTTCTGGAAAGTTTTTTTTTTGTTGTTGTTAACCTTTTATAGACATGTTTAATATGAAAATACTTAGTTGTGGGCTCCATTTCATTTTGATTTCTGTGACTATGTGGAACACCACTATTTTACTTTGTTTTAAGTCTCTAGCAAGAAAAACAATTGCATTTTGGCTCTCATATTATTACATTTACCTTCACCTGCAACTGTTTGATTTAAAATATTGCATTTTTCATGAAAGGAGTTGCACGGGAGATGCCTGGGTTGGTTTAAACCTAGTCATGTAGAAATACATTACAAATGCACTAACGGTTTCTTCTTGCAACTAGTAAAATATTTGCCAAAAAAAGAGCTAACAAAAATATTCACTGCTTAATGTCATTGAAACAATGAAAAAAATATAAAAATAAAGCACTCACAGCAAGGGGAAACATTATGTAAAAGAAAAAACGAAGAATCATTTGAAAAAACAACTCAACTGTGCAAAAGGGAGCTGTAAAAAACATCAGCGTCATGAACAGCTCAAAAGGGAAACAGTACTTACAAAATCAGGAATGGAAAATCCTAAGATACTCATTATATGGGTGTCACTGCTCCTCAGCACTGTACAGCAAACACCTGAGGTACTGATAATCGCAAGGCCATATCCTGCCTCAATTCTTTATGCAGAGATCAAAGTAAAGCAGTAGCGGCTCAAAATCAGGAGAGCACATTGTGGATATTAAAATCTATACTTAATAGATAACGGGAAGTGCCAGGTACTGTTTCCACTTAAAATTGTCACTATTTTTTGTGACGGCAAAAAAGGCTCCAATTATTTCTTCCCACAAAGTTCTCTCTAGCTGATCCATTTTTTTTCAGACTAATTGTATGGCTTCATGTGGGTATTTTTTGTTTCTAGTTCTGTGTTTAGAAAGGATCACAGAAGTAATACAGGGAAGTGGCTGACTGTAATGATCACTGCAAAATTCACATATTTGAACTTCCTGCTGCTGAATATAACGATTTAAGAGAGCTGACCTCTTTTCAGCAAAAAATACCCACAAACGCTACCAAAGTTTGGAGCTTGAGCTCCGCATGAGTATATAGGTAAGTAGAAAATATTGGCCATTACCGTACTGATGTGCTTCTGTGTCTCCTTGACACGCTTCACTTCTGGGAGATCAGGAATTGGAGTTCCTTTTCCAATACTCTCCTTGTACTTAATCTACAAAGATGCAGACACCAGAAAAAAGTAAAAGGACTTACATTAAAGCACAGCTGGTGCAGGTACACGTAAGAGGTTACATGAATAAAGAAACATACGTCCTTTACACTTTACAAACTCATTCAAACCTCAGGTACTAAATGTATTCTGATAGAAGGAAATCGTCAAGGAACCTTCTGTTGGAGTTACCTGATAGCTAACTCTGCCACACTTCTACAAAGCAGTTTAACAATAACTCAGCTCAGGGTAAAAAAGCAGAGTCTTGTCTGAGCCAGAATTTTTCAGCTGAAGCTTAGAATGTGGGTACCTAACATCTTCCAGGAGCTTAATTTCAGCAAAAACAACCCCCCCGATTTATGACAACTGAACCATTTTGAGGTTTCTAACACTGTGTTCCAAAAAATTGTGATATTAAAAATTTTAAATAATTTCTAAAAATCTTAGCCTAATGTGAAATAGGCACCTAGATTCCTGTGTGGATACATAAAGAGCATTTTCCTGGTCTCGAGGAGACTGAAAATTTAAAAGATCTCTTTGGCTTTAACACGAGCAGAGAGCTGCTGTTGAAGTATTCCCATCATCTTCACAAGCAATCTGTTAGAAGGTAACTTTAGCTGTTGATGAGATGTCACCGTGAATGGCACTTTATGAAAAACAAGCGTAAATACCTTTGAACCTGATACCATTTGGGCTTTGTACTAATGAAAGGAGAATTTTTGATTTGTAAAAAATCTATCGTATTCATACAACGTTTTAACAGTTACAGTGCTATTTGCATTTCTACTTTAGCATAACAAAAAAAAAAGAATAGCATTTCACAAGAACATTTAACATACTCTGCATGAAACAATTTGGCTGAAATGTTAGTATGTTTTACACTAAAATATGTCAGTATTCAAAAAAGCATGAAAAAGAGTCACAAGTTTCGAAAGAAAAGTAATACATACAATTATTCCAATTTGAGAGTGCTACAATTTTTATATAATATAAAAGTTTTAGGAGACATGCTTTAGTAAGGCTTTTGACACCGTTTGCGCTGGCATCCTCACAGACAAGCTATCAAAGTATGGCTTAGATAAGTGCACCATGACATGGACTGAAACCTGGCTAAATGGCCGGGCCCAGAGCATTTTGATCCGAGGCGCAAGGGCCAGTGGGAGGCAAGTCAGCAGCGGTGCACCCCAGGGGTCAGTACTGGGGCCAGTACTCTTTAACATCCTCACTAGTGACCTGGACGCCGGGACAGAAGTTTGCAGATGACACAAAACTGGGAGGATTGGCCGATACACCCAAGAGCTGTGCTGCCAGCCAGGGGGACCTCGACAGGCTGGGGAAACGGGCTGAGAGATATCACCTTAAGTTCAACAGAGGGAAAGGCACAGTCCTGCACCTGGGAGGAATAACCCCAGGCACCAGTACATGCTGAGGGGTGACTGGGAAGCAGCTTTGCAGAGAAGGACCTTGGGGACCTGGTGGACAACAAGCTGACCATGGGGCAGCAATGCACCCTCATGACAAAGAAGGCCAACAACATCCTCAGCAGCATTCAGAAGGGCATTGCCAGCAGGTCGAGGGATGTGATCCTTTCCCTCTACTCAGCACTGGTGTGACCACTTCTGGAGCTCTGTGTCCAGTTCTAGGCTCGCCAGTACAAGAAAGTTATGGACTTAATGGAGCAAGTCCAGTTCAGGGCCACAAAGATGAGTAAGAGACAGAAGCACCTTTGGTATGAGAAGAGGCTTAGAGAGCCGGGAGTCTTCAGCCTGGAGAATAGGCTCAGGGGGAACTTATCAATGTATATAAATACCCCATGAGAAGGAATGAAGAGGAGGAAGCTACTCTTCTCAGTACTGCTCAGTAACAGGACAAGAGGTAATGGCCATAAATTAAAAACAAAAACAAAACCCACAAAATTCCATCTGCACACAGGAAAACACTTTTTTACTGTGAGGGTGGCCAGACACGGGATCAGGTTGCCCAGAGAGGTTGTGGAGTCTCTATCCTTTGAGATATTCAAAGCTTGACTGGACATGGTCCTAGGCAACCTGCTCTACCTGATCCTGCTTGAGCAACGGGGCTGAAGTAGGTGATCTCAAGAGGACCCTTCCAACCTAAACGATTCTTTGATTCTGTGCTAAATAAACTGTGTGCGTTTGGGATGAGATTAAGTGATGGCAAGAGCTTTCATGTTTTAGAAATGGATTGTAAGTAATGAATTGAATGTTAATCATTAGAAAGATTACTGTTTAAGTAACAAGAATAGGCAAAAACTTTTAGAAAGTAACCCTTAGCTGGATGGATTATTGCCAAGCCACTGTTAGCAACATTTAAAGAAATAAGAGGGGGAAAAGATATATTATTTCAAGTTGAATTAGCACTGGTAGGAGTATTAAAAATCAATCTTTTGTACCGAGCTAATTGCATCCTGGTTTCGTTTAACTCTCTGCATCTCTGGTGTCTTTTCAATAGTAGTTCCAGTTCCAATATCTTCTTTATATAAAATCTTAACATTTAGAATGAAGACAACAAGGTTAAGCATACAAAACACAACATTATTTCTTCTAGAGAGTGAATACAGACTTCATGACAGGGATTTGTACGCAACGGTGCAGACTGAAAGCCATCTCACATGATTATGCCCAGTCACTGCCTTTTGCCCATCTGCAGTCTGGCCTACTACATGAGTGCCATTTGTGCAAAAAAGGGGCTGATCATCTACATTTGTAATAATGCATTTTAAGTAGAACGTCAAAAGATTTCAGGCTAATTTTAGGATTGAAGACTAGTATTTGTTTTAATTTGTTCCTTTTGTTCTAATTTGTTTTATTATATTTTTACACAAACGTCTTCCTATGCTAATGGTGCTGGTGGCAAAATGATACAGCAGACTTTAGGCACTTCATGGTAACACATGAAATGTGAAACAAATCGGGCAGACACTTTGCTTTTCACTGAAAGAAGACAGTTGCAACACAACAAGAATACACTACTTACATGGTAACAGGACGAAAGAAAGGTGGATACTAGTAATACCAATTTAAGCACAGGATTGATTGTTTAACTGTATCACAGCTATGTATATGTGAAAGAATACAATCAGGGCACTCCACAAAAAATAGTAGATAAAAAGGGGCAGCAAAACCCAGCTAAATCTACTTAGAATAAAATTAGTTTTGTTTGAAAAAATTCTAATACACATTTAAGCAGATCAAGAACATAAGTACCCATAAGATAAGAGCCAAAACCAGTTATGTTATTAAACATATTAAACTGTATTTTTTTGGAATGAGAACTGAAAACAGAAAATAACTATACCGAGCTGAAATTCTTCTGGTTTTCTTTCACACGCAGCATTTCTGGTGTGTCTTGTACAACTGTAACTTTTCCTTTACTGTTCTGTAGGTCCCACTGGTACTGAAGCTGTTGAAAAAGTTGGAAGTAAAATGTGAAATGTTGACTCTATGCCATAAAAATTTCCTCACAGAGTTTTCTTTAAAGAGGAGAGAAAAAAATATTTTCAAGTACACCTTATAAGGAGGTCATTTTAAGACACATATTAGTGATACAAAGATGTACCACAGTTACAAGTATTCTCATTTAGGTTAGCAATAGGAGATCCTTAACTAGATTCACTGAAAAATCTTGAAAGGTGCCAGACTGTATCTAAAGCAATTAAGTCTCAATAATGAAAGTTAAAGATTTCAAGACAGATCGTGGAGTTCTGTTACTGACCATACAGTCTTGCAGGCAGTCCCACTGACAACAACAGACAACTTCTGTAAGTATAATTCTCTATTACTTGCAAAGGAATTGTCATAGCACTACAGCAGAAAGTTTTTTTCAAGAAAATTACAGAATCCTTTTGGTTCCCTGTGTAATGCAGAAGTGAGCTGCTGCATACGTAGCAGACCCTCTACCTGAAGATCCCTGAGAATATAAAGGCAGCCTAGTTGGGATTAGCGTGTGGTATTGGGACCCTATTAAATGAAAAAAGGCTGAGCATTTTTTATTATTTGACAGCAACAGTAATTATTATTTATATACGTACTGTGCTAAAGTTCTTTTGATTCTCACGGACTCTCTGCATTTCTGGTGTGTCTGTTACAGGCACGTAGTATGGCATGGTCCTTTCTGCATCTTCCTTATACTTTTTCTGATAGAAAATACAAAACATATTCCATCAATACAAAAGCAGTAATAAACAATCTAGCATTACTTATTGTTGCATAATGCCCATCTTTATCAAAATGTGAGTACTTCTGTGTCTGATATAAATTCAGATTATGCCTCTGCGTAAGATATATTTTAAACATTAGGTTATTAAGGAGTAGGAAAATTAAGCTAAATCTACTTAGAATAAAATTACCTCTGGTATTGCAAGAGAAATAGACATTATTTGTTCATTTAATACAGTATTAAGATAAATTAATTTCTATATTGACATGGAATTTCAGAGTAAGAGATGCCACATCACAGTTCTAGAGTAATTTACTTTTTCTGGTGCATCTCCTGAATGTTGAGACTGGTGGTTATTTAGGTGCCCCAGATCAGTATCCACTCAAGGTTCCCACATGAACAATGATTAAATTGCTTCACTCAAGATACCTGGCTCGAAAGGTTCTTGACCTGCTGGGCGTGAATAATCTCTGGAGTATCGACAACACTGGTGTAGTTGGCTTTCTCCATTTCTGCCAATTGTTTGTATTTGATCTGATGGGGAAAGCTCACATTTAGATGCCTTAATTATATCTTGACAACAATTTTCATTTGGTTTAATCAGAAAAAACTGTTAATAAATTTTCCTTTAAAGAAGACATCAGATGTGCTATACGAGATATTCACACAGACCTGGCTGGCAATGTCAGTGGCATTCTTTGCTCTCACAAAATCTGGTGTCTCCAAAGCCAGTTCTGTCAGACCTTTTCCTTTGATTTCTAATTCCAAGGCTCTTTTGTACTCTTTCTGCAGATGAAGACAGTAAATAGATATTTTGCCAATGTGAGTGCAACACCTTTAGCAATTTCAGATAGTTGCATGACCACACCACAAAATAGGAATACTACTAATATAAGCTCACAATTAAACAGACAAATGATGTCATTAAAGCGTGTACTTTAGGACTTAAATCTTGAGAACAACCAGGCCTACTCCAGCAGTAAATGGAACACACTACAGGCCAGCTGTGTTAAGGTCACTCTTCATTCTCACACCAGTAATCTCAAAGTTTAAGTTCCTTTAGGTGATCAGTGATCGGTGCAAAACAATAACTTGTACAGAAGGGAAGCAACAGAGAGTGAGCAGTGTGTGAAATGCATGTGGTAGTTAAGAGTGGTCACAGACGTTTCATACTGAGCATGTCCAAAACATGCAAGGTATCAGGATTCTCTGTGACATTTTGGGCCCTTTCGAATGAATACCTTCCCTAAAAACTCAGTGCTGCAGCAGCCACTCTTCCCAAAGAGATCTTCCACTAAGGTCTAAAAGATTTATTTTGCATAGATTGGTATAATTCATATCTCTCTATGACAATTCTGCTGATATTTATAAGTATCTGAAGGGAGGGTCTCAAGAGGATGGGACTAGACTCTTTTCAGTGGCGCCCAATGACAGGACAAGGGGCACCGGGCACAAGTTGGAACACGGGAAGTTCCACTGAAATCTGAGGCAAAACCCCTTTGCTGTGCGGGTGCCAGAGCAGCGGCCCAGGCTGCCCAGAGAGGCTGTGGAGTCTCCTTCCCTGGAGCCATTCCCACCCCGCCTGGACGCGGTCCTGTGCCCCTGCTCTGGGGGTGCTGCTCACGCAAGGGCTGGACGAGGGGAGCTCCGGAGGGCCCTGCCAGCCCCTGCCATTCTGTGATTCTGTGAATATGTCTGTAATATTCTGGTAATAAAATACAGGCCCTTTGAATAACTCAAAAACTCTGCACTACTAAGCACAAAATGCTGTTGTCAGTAAGGATGCTTATCTTAAGACTATTCTGTTAAGAAAGAAAATCATAAGTAAGACTAAAAAGTTACTTCTTTCAGCTTTCAGCCTGATGATTCTAAGGCTCTTAAAATATGAGCTAATCTTATCCTATGAAAACAATTACTATGAAATATTTATTATACCAGTCTACCACGTAAATAAAGTAGCTGCTGGGTTTGTATCCTGACTGTCTGCTGGCCACCTCTCTCCACCAAAGTGGGGAAGACTGCCTTGGCCGTCAGTCCTGCAGCTGCCAACCAGGCATCGGTCCCAGGCAGGGGGAACTGTTCATGAGCATGGCTGCTGTTTCTGACTCACCCATCAAGCATAAAGCATTCCAAAAGAGCTCTTTGCTGCACAGCACACCTCCCAGAGCAGAAGTACGTCAGTCTGGTTCCCTCACTGTAGTCCCTTTCTGATGTCTCACTTTGCTTTTTGTTTCCTCAATCTTGGTCCTTAGTTCCTAATCCTTGGTAACTGCTCCTGACCTAAGATGCCTGGTTTACAAACTGACACCTCTGGTTCCTAAGCTTAGCCTTGCTGCATCACAGCGCCGGTTTAGTCTACCCCTTGACTGATCTGACTATTGATCACAGCACCTGTTTCCCACCTCTACTCCTGACAGTAACTGCAAAGCCAGAAAAGAGCTCACTTAAAAGTTCAGGCTCCCAGTTTTATCCTTAGTCACCCATAGACATTCTTTTTTTCTCCCTACTCAAGAGTTTCTAGGGAATGACAAAGGTCCTACTAGTGTTACACAGCCATAAGCATTTATCAGTTGGAGGCTGTTGCATCCATTCAGGTATCTTCCCAATAGCTTTTGACGTACCTCGTTCAGGATCTGAGTGGCATTCTTCGCTCTTAACATGTCTGGAGTCTCCTCTAAAGCTGTTAGTCCTTTACCTTTGACACCTTCCTCCAGATCCTTCCTGTACTCTTTCTGCAGAAGAAGGAAAACGAAAACTGCAAAGCCCGACTAAAAGAGAGTTCTACACTCTACAACTTTGTTGCAAAAGTTAAAGAAAAAAATTCCAAAAGCTCCTGAAGAAAAAAGAATTTTTTAAAACAACAAAGAATACTGTATAGGGTTATATAAGAACCACTGCAACAGAATGTTGTTGTTCAAGGTAAATTGCAAACTCACACACACATACACCCCACTACGGAACGGTTAGGCTGATGAATGTCAGAGAGGGACACAGTAAATACGAATACAGTTAACGAACAATTAAATAAATGTCCACGACAAATTAGATCACAACACAAAAAATATGTAAACATGCTTAATGTGAATGGTTAGGAAAAGGAAAGTGGTGAAGAAGAAATGCTGCTGAGAATACTTAGTGGAATTATTTAACTTGACAGAGGAAATAAGCACAGAATAACTGCTACCTCGCTTGCTATTTTGGTTGCATATTTGACATGTAATAGGGATGGTGTAATCTCCAAGCCAGTAAGGTTTCTGCCCTTAATGGACTCTTCAAAGTCCTTCTTATATTCTTTCTAATAAGAGTAAGAAGAAAAAAAGCAAAATAGCAAATATTTATTACATTACCTTTAATTACGTGAAAAACTACTCGGAGGATGGAGCAGTGTTTGGTATTAATTTCACAATGACAATCTGCTACAGTCAATGCCGTGGGCACCTAGAGCAATAAATTCTGTTTCTACTAAAGCCTATGAAACAGCTCATTACTTTCAATGGAAATATGACCTTGCCTCTTGGTTTTTTTTTCTAATTATTTGTATATGCAGAGAAAACATTCAATGGAATCACTCAAACATAATGACTAATGGCCTTATACAACTGTTTTTCAGCATGTATAAGCCTTCATCTGTGACAGAACAAGATTATACTTGAAACAAACAGAAAAGAACTGCTCGAGGAAATAGAATGACAGGTCAGTGAAGAACACTATGACAGTAAAGACAAACAGGAAATAAACATATTTCTCAAAAATAGAGTCCTGAGGTGACAAGACTAACCAGGGTACTTTCCATGGACTATGATAACCGACACACAAGACTATACTCGTGTTGCAAAAGTTTAAGTGAAGTGTAGTTCATTTTGTTTTTCCTTTAAAGACTTGAAGACTTGCTGAAGCTTCATTTACTGATAGCTTCTTGATGAAAAATTACAGATAATACATACTTCATCGTGACATGGGAAAGCTTAATGAATTTTAAATGTAGTAATTCATAACCAATATGAAGAAATGTAATATAGAAATAATTTTTCAGTCTATCAGCATGCACAAGATGCAATTGTAATTGCTGGTCTAAATCACTGTGAAGATTTAACTATAAAAAATAAATTTTAAAGTTTTTTAGCCTATCAGTATTGATTTTAACTGTACCTCACTCTGCATGAGCTGAGATTCCTTTGCAGTAAGGTATGTTGGAGTTTCAAAGTCCAACATAGGTTTGCCTTTTTCCTTCTCATACTTTTCTCTGTATTTCACCTGAGAAGAGAAGAAGAAAAGTTACCTTCCTAAATAAATAAAAGAACCAATTCATCGACCAGTATGTGCCTACTTTGGTCAACAGATCCGTGGTAAAAAAATGAATGTCTAATGCTGCTTACCTTCCTGAAATCCATATTATTGACCATAAAATGTAAAGTCAAATGTCAGGCTTGCAGCAGAATGTGTGTGGCCTAAAATTCTACTAATTTATTCCCTGTTGCAGAGAATAATCAGTGTCAGCTTGGATTTCAAGAATTTACTGATCACAAGAAGGAAGACAGGTAGTTGTAAACATCCAACTTGAAGGCAGTCAGACTGCTCATGACGCTGGCTCAGTTCAGCCAGTTAGAAGTTAATGGATTGCTGGAATGTTAGTGGCAGACCTTGAAAAGTTGCAGTTTAGTGACTTGCTAACTAATTCTGTGCATGAGAATCCAGGAAGTAAAATGTCCACAAGGATGAAGATAGTCTTGCTTCAAGTTAAGCTATCCAGCCTTTAAAGCATCAATTTTTAGACTGCTGCATGAGGTAATGCTATGTCTTTGGCTGAGACAGATCCTGATCTCAAACTGGAGCAACAAGTAGTGACTTAAACTACAAACTGATTAACAACCATTTTCTTATAGTCCTTTGCTATGTAACCTTTTTGCTCTACCATGGCATGCAGCAGAACAATAACTATGGCCCTTGGTGTTCTAGCAGCAATTTCTCTCTTGCTTTACAGTCATTAAATACCTGGAATAGAGAGGATTAGGGACCAAATCAGAGTATTAATTTCTCTGGAATTGTTCACTATTTGCTGTATTCCAGAGGGGAAAAATGTCAGACACATCTAATAGCAGCAGTAGGTATTGTTTTGTTAAAGCAATTTTGGATGCAGAAAAAGAATGGCAGAGCTCTCCTTTGTATCACTTGAGGTTAGAACGGATAAAGCCATTGAAAATCTACTGTCAGCAACAAGCCTACTTCTTTCAATTTCCAGTTTCTGTTATTACCAGGTCCTTTTTTCTATAGACAAAATCACCCTGATAAATGCATTGTAGTGTGTAAAAAGATCCATATAAAACAGACAGTTATAACACGTAACTTTGAGATCTACTCTAGAAGGAAAAAATCATACAGATATTTTTATATGTGTTTGAAACTTGCAAATGTGCAAATATTTCTCATTGACTTTTTTAGTCAGCTGCGCAGTGTTTATAAAGCAGATAGGCACAGAGATTGTTATATACTGGATAATTTGCTAGGATGACTTCAGTGATGGAGACTGGTACTCAGTGAGTGGGGTTAATGAGAAACACATGACCAACTTACGTGGCTCTGTAGTTCTGATGCCTCCCTTAGATGAACCTGCTCAAGATTATCTGGCACCACATGGTAGTGACCCTTACTCTTCTCATATTGCTTCTTGTACTGGTACTGAAGGGAAGGTGTCAAAAATCATCTCAATAAAAAAAAAATCCCTCAGCAAATTTACTTCTTAGGTCCAATCAAAGCAACACTTCAATGGAACATCAAAGAGAAATTAGAAATACAAAAAGCAAAACAAAAACAAGAAGTTTAACTCCAAGTATCAGATATCACTTCCAAAGATGCGGGTGAACATTTATCTCTTTTTGACTATTTTGATTGCAACAAAGATTTTTTCAAAACCAGGATTAAAAAAAGAAAAAGAAAAAGAAAGAAGAAAACACACTGGATACATGAAAAGACTGTACTAGGCAATAATGGTTTTCGTCTTTTCTCAGTAAAATTATCAAGTATTTTGTTAGGCATAATTCTGTACATCTACAATGGGAGATGTTAAACATAAACATGAAATGAAAAAACCAGACAAAAATAAAAAATTTAAATATAATATGCAGTAAAGAAAAAAAGTAAAAAAAAACAAAATAGTATTTGTTAGTGTGATGCAATCAGTTAAAATGTAATAAAGAATCAATCCACTAAAAATTATTAGAGGGTTTAAAATATTAGCAGTTCTACAGCTAATGAAGATTTCACTTCCCAGAGGACAAATGTGGCAAAGTTGCTAGTTAACTAGGAAATAATCGTTAGAAAGAGGAGAAGAGATCACTACCAGGTGATGTCTCCTGAACAGTAACAGAGGGAGGAATTGTTACAGAAATAGTTAGCACAGATCAGTTCAGAATGGAATCAATAGTAGTGGAAAAATCAAATGGATCTGGGATTAATTAATGAGCTTACAGCACTGGCAAGTTGGCTTGTACTCAGGACATGGTTCATGATCAGCGATTCAGACATGTCTGTGACAGGCTTATGAAGCTTCTTCAGATCTGCCTTGTATTTCACCTGCAGGTAAGAAAGGACAAACGACATCAGAAAAGGAGACTGCTAAAAAAACCTGTGATGTTGAATGAATAACATAAAGGAGGTCTTTGTTAAAGAAATTTGAAACTTTTAATTTCCCTTGAGGAGAAGCATAAGTAAACATACCTCACTAGCCATGTTGTGAGCATCTTTCATGGTCTTGTAGATTTTAGCCTCCTTTAAGTCATACTTCGGCTTTTTACCCATCTCTTTGGAAAAATTCTCCTTGTATTTCACCTAAATTAAAAACAACCAGGTATTACAACTGTTCTTGAGTACTCACTTGTTTCGCTGCAGAAGGCAAAGAGACCCTACTTCAATGCTGATGGTAAGCAGAAGAATGAAAATGTAGTAACTTGAAGGCATCCACTGGAATAAAAGCTATTTTAAAGACGACCTGACATGAAAAGAAAATCTACATCTGTACTTATAAAACACCACTTGCAATTTTTCATTCAGCGCAGAGGTTACATCTCCTCATGGTAAAAATAACAGACATAGTCAAGAGAAGTATGTTGACAAAATACAGCTAAATTCTGACCCTCAGAGATGAAGAATTTTTCACTTGTGGGAACTGTGCATAGATAAAAGATACCCTATTTCACAAAGGGACGAAAACTGACACAAGTATAAAGAGTATTTAGAAGAACTTTTTATGTACTTCTTGGAGAAATAGGAGCTTTAAAAACTACCTCAAGCACTGAAGATGGCAATATATCACGTACTTTTATATATACTGTTATACACATATTGTGTTCGGTATAAATCATAGATCAAGGAGGATGTTAATGATCACAAACAGAATAGTGATACAATTCATTACTAGGAATTAGATTACGCAAGAGGCTTAGTATCACTTCCAAACCACATTAGCATCAGCAAGGTAAACCACAGCGATGTAAGCCATAATATTCCAGCAGACCCAGGCTGAAGGCACAGAATGTTGATAGGAATGAGAGTTTGCTAATGACTTAAATGAGGGCAAGTCCTTCCTCCATCACAACTTGTCCCATCCCACTGCTGCAGGTGCAGCTAAAGGCTAATCCTCTCACTATTTCTTGTAAACCTACAAGAGAGACAGTTCCATTAGGAATATTTTGGATTTATTACCTTTTTTTCTTGCTATCAGAGATGCATAAAAATTGTTTCAAAAGAGTTAATGAAGAGTGCAAGAAAAGCTCAAAGTATTAAAGATAAAGTTCTGGCTTATCTAAACGGATCCCATAGTTAGTATGTATGTTCATCATCATTAGAGTAAACATCAGTAGAAAAATTCTGAGGATTTGTCATATCTTGCCTGTAGTAGTATTCTGCCTGGTCTGGAAACAAGTAGGGAACAGTTCTTTCTGTTTACCAATCCACCTTTCCTTGAAAATACTTTATTCTAAACAAGCTAGCAACCCCCACCCCTGGTCTAAAGAACAAGAACTGAACAACTGTCATCAGTCTTTCTGAAAGAATTTGATCTTGTTCAGGACCAAGATAATACTTATAAAAAGCATGAAGAAAATATAAGACTGTGGCTGATGAGGAAAAAAGATTACTGGTTCTTCAGAAAAAAAACAAACCCGATCCCCCAAGCAATATTTATGTGAAAATTGAAATGAAAGAAATAAAATACTGAAGAACTGATAACTAAGTTGAGGAACAGCTGACCCATGCTAGAGGGTTTTTTATGACAATTACAGAAACATAAACAAATAATTTTTGTATTAGTAAAAAAAAGAAACATGATTGAATGCAGGATTAAATCACATTCCAAAATCACATTTTACACTCTGAATTCATTGTCATATTCATGTCCATACAGCACCATATGGTTCATGCTTTGCAAAATATGCCAACGTCCAGATAAAACATGGGGTGAAACAGGCAAATCCACAAATTATATAGCCGCTGCAAGAAAACAAAGATATTAACATTTCTGACATAAAGGAATCAGTATTGGTTCTGACCTCACAAAAATGAAAATCAAGCAGGAGTATACTAGAATCTGTTAAGTTTTGCAAGCTATGCAACATATGATCAAGATCAGACCATCGTGCCAGAGTTCACTTAAAAGCCCAGAAGAAAGGTTAGTGGAAGTTCTATGCAAAATTAAAAGCAAGCATGCCAGACAGGCAGATGAAATCCAGCTAAAAAAAGGCAAGTGGATAAACACACTGGACATGATGGTTTATAAAGAAGTTGTTTATGAGAATAAATGTCTAAGAGAAAAAAAGAAGTTAAAGATTATACCAATTATTCTTTGCTCCCGTACTGGCTCTACAATTTTTCTCTCAGGACCAAAATAATCTCATCAAGGCATGTTTAGAAAACTAAGATGAGATCTGGCTAGCATTGGAGCAAAAGCATGGAAAAGGACAATCTCACTGAATGGCAACAAACAATTTCTTCTTTTTCTTCTAGTTGAATTGTTCAGTTTAAGAATCCTTAGTTCTACTGAAAAGATCCTTGTTTCTCCTGACAAACACAGAGGCCGACATTCAAACATGCGACAGTTACATGCAGCAGTCACAGCTAGACATGGAAAAACCATAATCCCCTTTTTTTTTCATTTGGAAATACATGTGCAAAATCGAAATGGCACAGATCTGTCTGCTGCCACTTCAAACACTGCTACGCAGCCATCGTTTTTCTATTTTCCAAAGGTTTTGAAATGGCAAAAAATGTAAGAAACTATGTGCTCTCAAATACTGCAGGGTACACTTCTCAGAGGCTGATTTAGTCATACACTATGCTTCTATTATGCCATTCCAACACAACGTAAACAGAATAGTTTAAATGAAGTTTAAACAGAAGTTGGAAGTTTGAATAATTAAAATGAAGTTCTAGTGTGAATGTTATGCATATGGTAGGACTGTTCACTGAAAATTACCACCACCACTGTTCGGGTTTGTCACACACACATATTTCCATTTTTTTTGCACAGTTTCAGGAAAACCAGCTCAAGTTTATATGTCTGGTTTCAGGTTTTTGGGGTGAAAAAAGTGAGTTTTCACATTGCATGAGTGCATCAGAAAATTCCATTAGAAACACTGAAAGTTCCAAAACCATTATGAAGGACAGTCTCACAAGTTTTGCCTCATTCAACACAAAAAGATCCAGTGCAACTGGTGCATCATAAACCCTTTAACAGCTTGGAATTGCAAGATAATATGCAAGCAAGAGATAGATGCATAAAAATAGCATTCCCAGATGTGTCACTTAAAATTATCTTACATGACTACTTAGCATATTAGCTTTCTTAAAGGTTCTCATCCATGGGGTATCATAAGATGCAGCTCCATGCCCTCTCATATGTCGTTTGAGGTATTCTGCCTATAAGGCGTAGCAAGAAAGCAAGATCAGAAACGCAAACAATTACCGGATTAAAGCATGAAGTGGTGAGAAAGAACCAAGTTGAACTGAGGTCCTGGCAGAAAAACTTGTCACAGAAAATAGCAAGCATGTGCTTCAGACTGATTGGAGAACACAACCATTGTATAAAAGTAAGCAAGCTTCTATTAATATAACATATTAACTTCAAAACAGAAGATTCTTTTAAAGGCACAAAGTAGAAAGAAGGTGGCTGAAAGAAACAGAATGCCCATCTCATAAAGAGTGGATAATAAGAGTTAGGTAAAAGGCTGCTTCTTTTAAAGCCTATACCCAGAAAAGCTAGAAAAAAGAGAACGTGGCTAACACTTCTGCCTTAGTATTTAGAAGATCTTGTCCTGGCATAATTTTAAGAAGATTCTATACCACCCTTACTGACACTTATTAAGTCAGTAGAAAAGTTTATTTAACAAAGCAATACCTTGCACTGGGATTTAATTTTTACTTTAAAAAATTCCCTTTAAAATATACCCTTATCTCCTAATCTAGAAATAATTTCAGTTATAATATTAGTATTCCTCTGTAAGTTAATATCATGTCTCATTTCTCTCACTGCTTCAAAGTTTCACAAACGTTTTATTATTACCTGGCTAGTTAGCTTGGACACCTCCTTTGCCAGTTCAATATCTGGACGCCCTAGCATGGTTACGCCAATGCCAGCTTCTCCACGCTTTTTATATTCAATCTAACAAAGAAAAAAAAGTATAGTTTAGTAGTGATGACATTCTCTTTTAATTATTTTGCTGCCACTGTTTTTAATAGTAAAATTACTGCTAAAGAATTATACAGAAGACATAAAAACCACTTACATCACTAATTAACTTGGCAGCCTGAGTTGCTTTCTTGATATCTGGTCGATCTGCTATAGGTGTGTAGTGGAGCTTTGACTTGGCATCTTTCTTGTATTCAATCTAATCCATGATGATAGACAGAGGAAAGAAAATTACTGAGGTTTGTTCATGAGGAATATACATAATAAGGACACAGCAATGTTGCTGGGAAAGTGCATGTTTTGGGGTTTTTTAAAATAATTTCACAAGGAATGGATTTGAGAATCTGTTTTTGCAAGTTGTCTACAAATGAAGAAATAAGCATGTGCAATTCTGTCTGTATTTGAAGGAATGAAACAATTATCAGATGCAATTTGCACTGGATTACTTTAAATCCCATCATGTGATTAAGTAGAAATATGATTTTAAATGAAATCCTTTATTTCAGTGAAATGTTACATTTGTAAATATTTGCACCATTACCTTCCAGAATTACACCTGAACATGGAGGCTGGGAGGAAATCCACAGGGATGTGAACTTTTGGTTTTGCCAGCTGACTTTGATTGAATGGGCTTACACAAGCTACTTAATTCATGAAAAGACAAGACAAACTTACTGTACTCTGTTTTTTAGCAACTTCCATGGCATGTTTCACTTCGGGAGGCTCCAGCATGACAGAATAATTAGACTTGCCTTTCTCCTTCACAAACTTCTTTTTATAGTTTGTCTGTTAAGAGCAAAAAGGGCCACGTGTGATTTTTTTCATTTCAGATGGAGGTAAATGCTACTGAAACTTGGAAATAAGCTCACTGAAACTGTTAAGACAGATAAAATACAGTCTCCTCAGTCTCAAAATGTATAGTCCCCAGCTTGTTTGTCATAATTTGCACTTCAGATTACACAGGCTTGCTATTTGGAGATAATGATTTGTGTTTAAACTGTGCTTTATGAAAAATGAAATCTGAATTAAGGGCACCTGTTAGCACTCCAGCCCATCACTTTTCTCCAGAGTATTTCAACAGATTCCCAATAAAATGTGTTTAGCTCTTTGATTTAGCTCTACTCATTCTGGTAGGAATGAATCTTTTGTGACTCCTTGGGCATTTTAGAATGAGACTCTAAATGTGTTGCATGTATACTAAAACATGCAACAGTCTAATCAGTTATAGGCAGCAGGTAATAATCTCACCATAAATGGTTATTGCACTAGTTACTTACCTCACTGACATTCTTGGTAACTTCTTTCACATGAGCAGTGTCTCGTGTCTCTGGCAGGGTTGTATAAGACCCATGTGGAAGCTGCTTCTTGCTATGTTCTTTGTATCTGTTCTGAAAGCACAGAATAAAAATAGGTAAAAACCAGCAATGCAAGCCCAGCCCTTCCCCTCCCATGTTAAAAGGCTGCACTTGAAATGAACAAATAACTCTCTGATGTTTTACCTCAGATACAAGAGAGCTGACATTCTTAGCCAGGAGGATCTGAGGTGTGTCTGGAACAACATGATACGTTCCTCGAGCTTTGATGTGCTTCTCTTTGTATTTTATCTAGCAGGAAGAAAAGATATCAACAAAAGCAAGTGCAAGGTGCTGCCCCTGGGGAGGAACAGCCCCCGGCACCAGCACAGGCTGGGGCTGCCCTGCTGGGAAGCGGCTCTGCTGAGAAGGCCCTGGCAGTGCTGGTGGGCAGCCAGTGCCCCTGAGCCAGCGCTGGGCCCTCGGGGCCAAGGAGGGCAGCGGTGTCCTGGGCTGCATGGACAGGAGTGTGGGCAGCAGGGCGAGGGAGGCCATCCTGCCCCTCTGCTCTGCCCTGGGGAGGCCGCAGCTGGGGTGCTGTGTCCAGTGCTGGGCCCCCAGTGCCAGAAGGACAGGGAGCTGCTGAAGCAAGGCCAGCGCAGAGCCACAAGGATGCTCAGGGGATGGAGCATCTCCCTGGGGAGGAAAGGCTGAGAGACCTGGGCTTGTTCAGCCTGGAGAAGAGAAGGCTGAGGGGGATCTCCTCAGGGCTTATCAGTGTCTGAAGGGCGGGTGTCAGGAGGGTGGGACTGGGCTCTTCTCAGCGGTGCCCGACGACAGGACAAGGGGCACCGGGCACAAGCTGGAACACGGGAAGTTCCACTGAAACCTGAGGCAAAACCCCTTTGCTGTGCGGGTGCCCGAGCAGCGGCCCAGGCTGCCCAGAGAGGCTGTGGAGTCTCCTTCCCTGGAGCCATTCCCACCCCGCCTGGACGCGGTCCTGTGCCCCTGCTCTGGGGGTGCTGCTCACGCAGGGGCTGGACGGGGGCAGCTCCGGAGGGCCCTTCCAACCCCCGCCGCTCTGGGATGCTGCGATATCCTTTTAAGCAATGTATATCTTGGCTTGTGGCAATTTAAAAAGAAATTACTACAGGTGCGTCTGTCTGCTTGTTAGTGCAAAAGTTTGCAGAAAATCTCATATATTTTTCCAAGATAAATTCATTCCAGTCTATATAATCCTATTGGAATTCTATGGATATATTGGAATATTGGAATTTTATCAATATATTGAATATTAATATATTGTTAGTAATTATAAAAGATACTTTGTGTTACACACAAGTTATACCTGCAGCTTTTTTTCTGATTTTCTCCAGATAATATTTTCATTTTAGTAACAGGAATGCAGAGATATACCAAATGTCTAGGGTGTTCAGACAATGTTAACTTTGAATATCTATTTAATCCATGAACTAGGTCAGTGACATTTACAAGACCAAATTTGTTCAGATTTTGCCGATTTGCTAATGAAATAAACAAGTCAAATCCAATGACAAAGCAAGACTGGGAGCAACTTTTCAAAGCTTCATTCTAATCCAATCATATTTCCAATAAAGTAGTTTATGTAGTAAGTAAAGTTCTAGTAGAACAAAAAAAAGTGAGTGTTCAATTACTTACATCACTCGCCAAGATGGCATTATTTAAGGCCAATACTGTGTTTTTATCATCTGTGACAGAGAGTTTGCATCCCTTCAGGAATTCCCGGTCCAGTTTGTATTCATACTGCAGGAAGAAAAAAAGATAAAAGAAGAGAGTCTCAAATCTTCTACGATTTTTTTTTTTATTCTGAACATGAGAGATGTGGGGAAAGGGAGGATTCAGTTTGTTCTGACTTTCTTACATCACTCTGTTGCAGAGACGACTTGGCTGCTTGAACAAAGTCAGGCCTATCAGCAATCCAGTGCCAATGAGCCTTGGCTGCTTCATATTTCTTCTTATAATCCAGCTGTTTATAGTGAAACAAGAAGAAAAAAAAAAAAGAATTTAATCTGAAGTTGTGTACTTTACACATGACATTCATACAGATGCAAATTCTCTTTAGTCTGTACCAATTAAAGAGAGAAGGGGTGAGAAAGTGCATCTACATCAGACCAGGGCTTTCCTCTGAATCATGTACTCTCATCAAGTGGGAGTCCATTTACTCTAGTTTTTCCACTGCTAGGTGGAAAAAGGAAGACGAATGACTGAAAAGGCATCATGACTTTGAAGAAGGTGAGTGCTTTCAGTTCCTTGCCTATCGAAGTGGATGTTGGGCCACCAATAATAGAAAACAGAGGAGAGCTTCCCATGAAGCGCATGCATTGCCTACAAGAACACCGTCACAGAGAATTTCTGGGACAGTTATGTCTCTGTCAGGAAAACAGAGGGGGACTAGAAGAAGAGTAGATGTGTGATATACAAGGACCTCAAGGACAACTTGCAAGAGTGAGCACTTTAGAATGAAATAAATTAAAATATATTTTATTCAAGAAGCAATGTCCAAGCTCAAAAAATTTCCATGGAACTGAAAATAATTTCTTGTGGTCTCCACTGCTAGTCTCAAACACGATAAACATAACAAAATTAAAGTATTAATAAAACAGAACTCACATTGCTGTTTAGCTTGTAAGCATGCCTTGGAGTCTTAATATGAACTGAATCTGCTATGACATTGCAGTGAGATTTATTCCTCTCATACACTTCTTTGTATTTCAGCTAAAGAAAGACAAACATAAAAAATGTTTACAAAGATAATATCAACGAGAAAAACATCAAAATATGAAAAACAATATTAAAAATTGCTCCCGCCAAGATAAAATCCTAACAGAAGAAAAAGAAACTGTATCAATACAACTTGGTATCAACCTTCTGCTTGAAGGAAGGGTCCTCTTCAGCAGCAGTTCTCTCTAAATAGAAAATGTAGCAGGTAGAACTCACCATGAAGCACAGACTAAGATTTAACAAAATCTACACATGAACAGTAATTCTGCCTGTTTCTATTTTTTTGCACCTAACAGAAATACTTTAAAGAAACTTATCCTCTGATAGGCACAGTCAATGCTTTCTGAAAATTCCTTTATAGAATCTCAGCTTCAGCACTCCGTTTGGAACCAAAAAAAATGTACTTCAATTCACGGTTCAAGATCACTTTTGAAAATCTTTGTCTCTTAACAGTCCATGTTAGTATCTGGATAATATGGTTACTTCTTCCTCCTAGATTTACTCATTATATAGATAATCCATGTAGCAGCTGAATGACTTTCATGCTACGTATTCTCACAGTACCATATTGAGTTACAGAAGTGCTAGTATCCTCATTTTATTTATGGGTATCTAAGGAGCAACAATACAAAGGTCAGAGGGAAAGTCCAGGGAAGGAGGAGGAATTAGGACCAGGACTCCCAAATCCTATGATAATATTCTATCCACTTCACCTTCCTTTATCTCTCTTCTATTTAGCCTTCCATTGCCTCATAATCAAAACACACGTTGAATTTCGGTCAGAATATTTACCTTACATAGTCGCATATCCACAGAATAAATGAATAAACACAGTAATGTATTAAGTACCTTATTCAAGGCTCCACAAAAGCCACTAGCCAGCAATATTGGAAATTGGAATTTTCTTCCAATAGAGGAAGAAAACACAGAAACAAGCTCCCCACATCCACACTTTAATTAGATACCAGTTCCAGCTCATGCTTTTATTACTAGGGAGGGCTGTTCTACCCCAGCAAAAGCGTTCCAAGAGCTACAGAAGAATGTTACACAAAAAACTTCCTGAACACTTTCATACTCTATTGTGTTTTTTGAAAAAACGTTAAGTACATATGGAGTTTTACACGCAAACAAAACCAATACGCTCTTAACAAGAAGCTATTTTTTAATGACGGTGTTACAGATGAGTTAAAAGTATTGCATATCAAAGCAAAAAGTTAGTTATGTGTCTTTTTGATACCACAGACAAGGATAATTTACTTACGTCGCTTATTCTGTCCTTGACCTTGCGCACATGCAATAACATAGGTGTATCATGGATCGTAGTATAGCCTTTAGGCTTCGCTTTGTTATATTCCAACTTGTAAATAATCTGAAGATAAAAATTATAGATTTTATTATTTCTTGACATTATTGGTGTCAATTGAAAAAAATTAAGATGAGAAACACGGTGTAGTGGACTACTGAAAATGCCATGCTCTTATCACACTTCAAAGGTCAGAATTCAGACAGGAAGTATGCTTGAAAGGGATTGACCACACTTACATCACTAATCTGTTTGTTGACTTTTGTAGTCCTTAAGTGTTCTGGAGTGTCCACAACTGTAGTATACTTGTCTTTCTTCTTCTCATAGTCCTTTTTGTATTCAACCTGGTGATTGGGAAGAGTGTATGTTAACCACACAAGCCAAGACAAAACATCTTCAGGAGATACGTTTATATTCACACATAAAATTGCAAAATCCTTCCACCAAAGCCAATGGAAGCTGAATATGCATAACGAACTAAATTTTGCAAACCCCTTATTTGCCTAAGAGGCTGCCTATCTATTTGTATGATTCATTTTACATTTATTTCACTTCTATCCTAAATCTCCAAGATTGAGCTAAAGAAGCAATCTTGGCAGATCAGTGTCTTTTAAAGTTCATAACTGGACAATATCTCATTTTAAAATGTATTTTAAATATATTTTAAATATTCATCAAATGAAGAGAAATTTAAACCATCTTATACAGTAGAAGATAAAAACATCCACTGAATGTGGATGTCATAATGCCAGGCTATTTTAAAGGCTTTGTTAGCAGAATTTTTAACTCGATAATTTCTTCCTAAAAGATCATCTTGCCCTACTCAAGACTCTAAATCTGTTTTCACAGAATTCAGTGAGAACAGATTGTACTCCAAGAATGATAATTCATTGTAGACAGTCTGAGGGCAGGTGGGAGAGGTTAGACCACAATTTTAAAAAAGAATTTCCATGCTCTCTCTGGGATCAGAAAATAAAACCATACTTTTGAAACAGGACTACGACAGACAAAATATAAAAAGATATATACAAACAACAAATCATAACATGAAGCCAACTCAGGTGAACATGCAGGCCAGGCAGAGTGCTATTTTTTTTCTTCAAACATACTCAAACTTACCTGCAAGGAGTTTTTAATGAGATAATAGAAATCCATGTATAAATTGAACAAAAAAAGGCTAGTAAAGACCTTCAGTACCTTATTACTGAAGAATTCTATTAACTATGCTAATAGTAACAAAGAAGAACATCCCCCTCCCTCTCATATAATTGTTTTCTACTGTTGCATTTCCAGTTTATAATTTACATGTTACATGCTGGTTTCACCTGGCCCTGGCCCGGAATCATTTTTACTGTTGAAAAGAGTAAGGTGACTTCTAGCAGCTGTGATTTCAGAGCAGAAATAAATATATATCAGTTATTTAATAAGCCACATTTTCACCCAACTGGTACAACCAAAATACATATGGTGGAGTCCAGTTTGAATGAAGGCAGAATATGGAAAATTAATTCTTCACATTAATATCAGGCTTTCTTTTAAGTCATCAGAAATATAAATGTTAGGCTCTTTGTTCTGTTATGAATAAATAGATGAATCATACATTCTGTCTTCTGATTCTTATTACAACTGGCAAAAGGAGAAAGTATTTTTTAAAAATAAACTATATTATGTGACTGCATGAGGACTGCTTTGCTAGCCTTGCTTGAAAGCAGACGGTAGAGAAAGAAATTGATGAAAACATGACTTACTCCAGACCTGTGCACCTATATTATTTCTAAGGGCACTTAAAAGTGAGACGTGACTCTGTTCTTTATCTAGGCACAACCTTCTTAGGCAGAGTGGTAGATAAATGTTGTAATCTACTTGCCACATTACTTCATCATGTTCATACTGAATTAAGGGACTTGCGTTATGAGGGGTGGTCAGTCCAAGAAATGGTGGCAGAATGAGAATTTGGTTAGGAAAATATCAGGAACAGCTAACATATAATATCTTAAATGTATGGAAAATTGCTCTTTATGTAAGTATGTGAAATATTATATAGAAGTATATGTAAAAATTATTTATAATGAAAGGAGAAAATGGAGGCAAGATCAGCCTGAGCTGAGTGAAGTCAAAGTTACAGTAAATATTGTTTCAGATATTCTGTTTTCAAAAATATTTTATCATAGCCAGCATTAATCACATCGACAAAACTCTGGAGTCCGATATCTGTAGAAATTTAGAGAACTTGCAAGAATTAAATATTAGAAGTCCAAGCAGCTAATTTGTATATATATATATTTGTATATATAATGTCTCCTACAGCAGCAGTTCTTCATATTACCTGGCTCCATAAATATGTGTTGTAGAGTGTGTCAGCATATCTGGCCTTAGAATTTCATTACATCCATGTTGCAGGAGCATCTTGGCAAAGGATTTATATTTTTTTCTGTTCATGCAAATGGCAATGAAGCACAAAAGAGACTTGAGAACACCATAAACAACACCACAGCTCTAGATCCCAGACACTTTGAGAGTGGAGAGATTTAGGCAAGGTACTATATGTATTCATTCAGATGTGCACACAACTTACATCTATAGAATTTAGAATGTCAAAAATATATATTAAAAGATTTGCATACTATCCCATTAAGGAAACTGTGATAATATTTTTGGGGAGATAAGAGTAAATTATAGATTAAGGTGAGAGCACTCAAAAGCCAAATACGTCACTGTCGCTTCAGTCATAAGATAATGTTTGTAAAAGTCATTAATAGAGAGGTGGTAATAAATGCATGGCACAACAGGCATTTTTTGAAACCTCTCCAATGACTTCAAGAGGCATTAAATTCCTGATGTCAATTGATGCACAGTATATGAAAATACATACAGTAGAGATTAGCTCACTCAAAAAGTAGTAATTATTTTTGGGTGGCAAAACAAAGACTGCTCAACTGAACTAAAACATCACACCATCACAGGTGAAACCTCTGATACTGCTAGCTACAGACAATTGACACAGACAGAGCAGCTGTGAGTGAAGCGGGCACATTCTGGCAGCGCCAGCTAGTGCTCCTACGGTACCTGACTGCTCAGTGTAGTCCCCCACTTGGCCAGGAGGTTCCTAGGATCATCCACAATAACGCTGTACCTGTCTTTGAGCTTCTCATAGGCAGCTTTATATAATTTCTGTTCAGAATAGCATAATACAGTGTAACAAATTAAAAAAGAGTGAAGACACAAAGAGATCACAGTTCTAACCATTGAAACCTCTTTACATGGACTATTTAAAGGCAGGGATTTAAGTTCATAGGCAAAAGACAAAAATATATTAAAAAACCCACAGAAAATATTTCCAAATGGTATATGCATTTCTAAATTTCCACTGGAAGGCCTAATCTACAATTTAAGGATGCCTATATTCTATCCCTGCCACTCTTCAATAAGCCATTCTATGACTGACTTTCTTCAAGAAAAATAACTGCAGAAGCAACTCTGTATGGAACTAGATTCTTGATTTGAATACGAAGAGAAGACAATGAAATGCAAGGACAAAATACAATGTTACATTATCATTTTGTAAGGAAAAACTATAATCCCTCATCATAAAAAAACCCCATTTACATAACAGAGAACATTCAGGCAAGTTTATTTCAATGTATGGAACCCCCATTGCTAAAATTTTACTCATTTATGTTTCTCATATTAAAATCTTCCTTATTTGCTCTACTGAACAATAAGAAGACTGAATACTAACAATCCTCCATAACAAATTCTAGTTCACTGCTTATGAAACTAAGTAGGAAATGATAGCAGTGGTGCCAAAATGGTATCTGTTGTTGAACAGTTTGAACAGTTTTTCTTACCTAGAACAGATAATACCATAACACATTTACTGACAGGTAAACAATTTCACATAATATCTGATGAAAAAGAATAAAATACCAAGATGTGAGAGTCTAAATATATGCTGCTCTAATGAAAAGCATCAGTGTCTGGTGTGGTAAGCCAATTCTAAGCTGATGAAAATTCATCTAGAACACCGTGCTTTTCAATGGGCTTTGCTCTGTGGGTGTACAGCACTACTCCTAGAAACTCCATTGGTGATTTTAATCTTAAACCCGGGGCATTCATTAACCCCCTTTCTACTATGTTGTGTTTATTGTTTCTTTAGCACTACCGGAGAAAAGTAAGAAAGTAAGTAGTAGAATGGGAGAATTCAAGGCAAAATATCTGAAAGGAAACAGAGCTGTGGTAATTTCAGACATGATACTAGCTTCCTAACACTGATGAAGTGTTTTTTTCAGTGTTTCAGGAATGTTATTGTGATTCTCTCTATACCTTTTTCACATGACAATCAACAATCACTGTTACTAAGCAAGCAGCATTATTTAAGTCAGCATTTATTTACCAGTCAGCAAAGGAGAAGTTTCTTTGCAATGACAAAGTAATGGAACGGGGCTCAGGATTTCACTTTTTAGGTACTCTAAACTTGCCCTGTCCTAATACTCAGATTAGGGCAATAAGAACAACCTTGTCTT
>VZTV01076690.1:0-31726 GCA_013400875.1 Anhinga rufa
TTCAGCAGCTGGTGTTTACACCTCAAAGCATCCCTGTATCCACTGTAGGAAAAGGGATACCTGTGACTGGTACACGGTTCATGGTGCTTTTGGGGATGAAATATGCTGTAATAAGCCACATCATTACATCAGCAGGTGCAAGATACACATTGTAAGAAAGGATATATATTTTGCAGGCAAGGCATTGACATATTTGAGGCAGTTGCCAAGTAATGGAGTGACGTGTTCAGCACCAGCAGCTGACTCTCAAATCCAGATAACAGACTTGAATCTATCTGCAAGGGGGGATGGATGAAGTCTATTTGCAGAAAAGGCAAAGAAAATAGCATGTTGTAGCAATCTCAGTTGCACATTATGACACAAATACAAATTTGTATCTCTGACTAACATATGGGACCATCATATTCTGTAAATGACTGTGTTATTTAATGGAAAGAAGGGGCGGCAGGGGGAGAAAGGCAAAAACGCAACATATAACGAAAATCAGGATCAGAAACATCATCAAGATCACTTAGTGAGATGTCTGACTCCAGGCACACTGCATCCATGTTCAAGATGTTGAAAAGCTCCAGAGAGCTCACTTTATTAAGCCCTGCCTAAGGCCTGCTTTCAAGGATTCAATCTTACTGGGATGCAGGCAGAACCACTTCCCCAACAACAACACGGCAACGTATTTCCATGAAGTGTTCAGAACAGTCTAACGCAACCTTCTCACTGTTGTTTTCAATTGGCATAAAGCGTCACAAAGAACTGTTATGCCTAGGTAGCAATAAGAAAGCAAAGAATACTCTTGGAGAGGGGAGGGGAAAATCGATGGAAGAACACCCAATATACCAGATGCAAGTAATGAGACCCAATTAGAGAGAGAACAAATGCCCAGCATACGAGAGCAAGTCCCCCCCCCCAGCACAGCACAGCATCCTGGGCCAAGCAGCCTGATTCAGAGGCAATACAGAGGATTTGTATGGCTTAAAACCACCTTCTTGGTGAGACACTCTAGCATCAGCAATCAGCATTCAATTTATTTCAAGGACCCTTTCTCCTTACCATTGGTCACTCAAGTGGCTGCAGACAAAATGCTCCCCAGGCTTCTCTCTGGACCTTTCTTGCCTTTTTCCCCTCTTTAGACTAGTAACACGTAAGCAGGGATGGTTAGTCCACTATGAGCCATAAATCTGGGAGTTACCTGCTGAGTCCCCCTCTTGTCCTGGAGCCTCAAGGCACGCAACAGCTACTATGGATGCTCTGCGAGAGGCAAATTCTCTCTACGGAAGCAAGATATCACAGCTTCTCTTCACATTGACAGCAGCGATGTTAAAGAGCAACACTAAAAGCTTTGTCCGGCAATACATCTGCTATGAGTTAACATACAGCTATCTGAAACCTGATGAAGTATCATAAGAAGAGTCTGTATTAGTAGCCTACAATGTAGTATAACATAAACTGTTATAAAGGACTTCACATTAAAAATCTGATACTGTTCCAGTTACTTCAGAGATCAATTTCGGGTGCGTCACCATTCAAAAGAAAGACAAGGTCCTTGGTCCATGCACCTAATGGTGTATTGATTTAGCAAACACCTAAGTGCTAGCTCTGCACTTCATGGACTTTGCTGAAGCACCCAAGCTTCACACCGCACATCCCGACTGACTCAGTGCCTATCAGATAGCTTGGGACACAGGAGCTTGAATGAGAAAGGCCAAGGGTAAAAGCAATCCTGCATATTTATGCTGGTCAGCCGTGAGCCTGTTTGGGTGATGAATTAAGCAATTGTCTGCAGTTTTATTTTTAGAAGGTAGATTGCAATTCAAGCAAGTACAAACTACCTTGCTTTCCTATTTGAGCTGCCTGGAAATCTGTCCGGCAGGACACATGGCTACATGCAGGACCTGCTCAGAGAAGGTTGCAGGAGCAGCAGAAATGGCAAGAGCATCTTTTGCCCATAGAATTTATAGATACCCCATCACTGGAAGTGTTCACGGTCAGGTTGGATGGGGCTTAGAGCAATTGTTGATACTAGACGATCTGTAAAGCTCCCTTCTAATCCAAACCATTCTGTGACTCTGCACTGAGGTCTCTTTGTTTATTTTGAGACACAACCCAGACATCAGAACACGTAAAGGAAAATTAGGATACATTGCTCATTATAACATCTTCAGTAATATAGGCAGTTTAAGAAGTTCCCAAACTCTTCTGCCCTCAGCAGCAAAACATCACCCCTCTCATTTGTGCTGATGCAGTGATTTGTGGGGCCATTCTGCAAACTATTCATCCCCAGGTAGTCACTCCTACCAGCCACTGTCAGAAAGCCAGGGACAGAAAAACCTTTTGTTTGACTCCACATAGCTGCTTTTACGCTCCAGTGTTGAATTTAACTTCTTTGGGTAGCGCAGTCCATTCCCACCTCTATTACAACCCTTTTGCATCCAGGCAGAGCTGCTGCTTGGGCACACCACAGAGGTGCTGAGCTGCAGTGCCAGCACAGGACCACTCAGCCAAAGGTAGGGAAACAAGGATTTCTTAAATCCATCTTGTCCCCAGAGAAACTGTGACTAGAGTTAGACCTACAGTGGGGCAGGACTACCCCGGGAACTGGAACAGAGCCACAGGAGCAAGTATGGAAACAGAAAAAGAACAAAACCCAAACATACAAGCCAACATTTTTTTAAACCCCATTCAAAAGGCTAAAAATATTTTGCACTTTTATTTTCACATGGAATCTGTTATTTCCAGATCATGTTTCTATAACAAGCTGTTAGTGTTTGTGGTTTCTTTTAATGCATGTTCTTGTTTTCCTTTTTGTAAAACATTTCCTCTCTGTATAGATTAGCCTGTTGGAAAGGGGAAAAAAGTTGCCATTTGGTATGAAAGGAAATTAAGAAATACCACACTTTAGCACAGACATCAAACACAAAGCTGGCTACTCCATTTTGGGTTTTTTGGTTACATGATAGGTAACACATTCAGCATGCAAACTGCATCAGCCCCTCGCACAGGGCATCTCCTCTGCAGAGCCACTGGGAGCCAGGGAACGGGAAAGGGCAGAAAACCGGAGACGGTCACCAAACTGCTGTACCAGGTCAGGCTATAAAACCTTACAAAGGTTGACAAGGTCAACCAAGGCCCTCCCTCCTCGTTCCCTAGTTCCCACTCCTGAAGACTGGGGAAAAGAGGCAAGCATGGGTGGTATTTTTAACCCATGGCCCCAAGCAGAGTACCCTCATCACTGAGAAAACATGCCAAAAAGTTGGGAATCAGTGTGGGGAAAAAAGGTATGTGGGACTGTACCCTGAGAAACACTCCTTTATGAGGGGTCCTCAGCATGCTTCCAAGTTTCTCTACAGGGGCCCTTTGATTCATATTATCCCTCCCTGGGCTACCCCTAAATCTGCTCATTAAGCTATTGTTTAAAGACCAACATGTTAGAGAAGGGATGACATTGCCCACAATGGGCTTTCCCAGAAGAATGGACACTTTGAAGCCAACATGTAATTATTATGTTAATATAGTTGCAGAAAGAGAAATCGAGAGTTAAAACCTGCATCTTCAGCAAGTGTGTACATGCTTCTTCCTGCTAATTATGTTTTACTGAGCTGTGAACATACTACTTACTTTTTAACATCAAGAAAGTCCATTTTACAGGGTTTTGCTTAGTTCACTTAATTTCTTTTATAGTACTTGTTCTGGCTGAGCTTAGATGCTATTCTCACTCAGTGACCAAGCCTATTTGTTGTGGGTTTACTGGTGTGCATTCAGTGCATTCTGTGCTCTCAGACATACAGGACACCCCAGAGAGCACTTTCTCTCTTCAATTTCTTCCCATCTGTTTCTGCTTTGCAAATAGGTCGTAGGGGTGACACACCATGACTTGCAACATCTAAGGACAGAAATAAAAGTGCTAATTTGGTCATCAGAGAGAAGTATTCTCCTCTGCGATGCCTTTATTCCTGTACACATCTGCATGCTCCAAAAACACCCACAATTAATGGATCCAAGGTATTTTTTGTAATATATATGTATTATTGTAATGAACATATGAGCACAACAGATACCTCTTAGATAAAAACTTGGACTTGCTCTAGTATGTCTTAGTCTCTATATGCTCTAGTATGTCTTAGTCTCAGAGCTTTAAGTTCAAGAACTTTGGTACCAAACCCAAGTTACTGAACACGGTGAAACTATTCAAGCTTAAATGCTTTGTCAGACAGGGGCCTCAAGGAAGGAGAAATAGAGCTTGCTCTCTACCGTCAATGCAAATTTATGAATGGTTATGCTGTACAGCATCAGGAACAATTCCTAAGAGGCCACAGATCTGTGACTATTTAACTTTGTGTTTCTATAGAGAGCTTCTGATGATAGGCACTAAGTGCTTTAACAACATAATTAATGCTCAAAGCACTCCTGAGAGGGAACTAAATATATAATCCAGATCTTTAAGCTACCTGAAGTAGGACTGTCCTTGTTCTTTTTGTAAAACACTTGGTTCAACAGGGTACACAGTACTACAGGGTCTCGGATACATTGTGTGTGGTGCTCCAAGAAAATACAAGAGAAAATACACCTCACTCCTTTTCTAGATGGTTAAACACAGAAAATAATTTCTCCAAGGTGACTTAGCCAGAAAAGACCAGTATTTAGAGACAGAATCTGAGTACTTATGAAATTAAGGAGCTTACTGCCTCCAGAACAAAAATCTGGGCTATGTTACAGCAGTAAAAGCTGCTCAAATCCTAAAGCGAATCCTGCAGAAGACAGTCTGCTCCAAGGGGTGAGGAACTTGCCTCAGGACAGGGCACCACGGCAGGGTGGCTTCCTCCAGATGTCCCCCCTCTTGAGTACCAATGCCAAGCGACAGGGAACGCCTGAGCACTGATCGCACGGCAGCTGTTCTTTGACCACCTCACTCCAAAAGCCAGCCCCCAGGTTGCGTGGCTGATTTTGAAGGACCAGCTCAAACCAGAGCATCAGCTTCAACTGCTACAATGCTTGACAGGATTTTGTTTTTTTGCAAAAGGGGAGTGTTTGAAATCTTTTTCTGAGAGCAATGCATTCAATTAAAATCATGACAAGAAGCCCCCAGAGATGGAGCAAGCACTGAGGTGTGTGGTGTTTCCACAGACCAGCCTCCATAAGCCTCCTCCCCTGCAGCAGGGATTCCCACACACCCCAGAGACATGTCCAGCACTAGCAATGTCATGACAGTACACACTTGCCACTTTGCGTTCTGGTCACAAAGGAGAAAATAAGAGGGCTCACAAAAAGTGGCCTTTGCCAAACCTCCTCTCTGGAAGGAACTGCCCTGCATTTGCCCTGTGGTGCCACAGCTTCCCAGGCAGACACAATCCTCATCTCCGTTTTCTCTCCCACCCTCCCAGCCCTCTAGCACACATACTTTTTTCTTCTGTCTCTCCCATCCTGCCTTCACCTTATTTCCATCCCTTAAAGTCCTTGCTGATGAGGGCAGTCCCCCTTTTACACCACATCCCTTGAACACTTCAGCCCTTGCCCCCCCACCAGCCACCTCCTGTCCGCAGGACCACGTATCCCATGCCAAGGCATGGCCAGAGCCTGCCCTGGAGGAGACAAGATCAGGCCAAAGACTCCCACCTAGATTCCCATGAAATAAATTAACTTACCCTTAAAAACTGTGCTAATGAGTAACCCTATAGCTCCCCATCATACAGGAATCAACTGCTCTTTTTGTGTCAATACTTACAATTAAAAAAAAAAAATTAAATGCCTTTCCATTGCTTGTTCTAGACATGCAGGGAGAAAGAGAAGTTAAGGCTATATTTTAATTAATCCCCAAACTCATCATCCTAAGCAATTCAGGAACTATCTTGCAACTGCTCAAACAGCGTGTTATATCTTCCTCTCGCCCTTCCACCTATCCAGGGAGAAATGCAATTAACACCCACCTTACAAAACCTGCCCTCTTCACCCTTAAGCAGATTAAAGGACTTAAGTGGGAAGAAAGGTTGTTGTACGGTACCCAGGGTCACCAACCTCATTTAGCAGCTCCTTGCCTTTCCAGGTCAGGTTTACCAGGGAATCAGATTCCCAGTGGAAAATGCAGCTGCAGTGGACATTGAGCTGCCAAATGCTGAGCCCCATCCCTTCACTGCTCAAGCAGGTCCTGGAGATGCTGTGGAAAAGATGCCCTAAAAAGATGCTCTTTTCAGAAAAGGAGAGTCTTGCTTTACAATCCCCAAAACGATTACAAATCCGATGCTTACAGCATCCCAGGGGATAATTTCTTTTCCCCCACTCTTTCCCAAAGACATCTTTCCAGGATCTGCCACTTTTTTTTTCTTCCTGCTTGCCAAGACAAAGCCTCCCACACACCCTGAGTTTGCAGAGATTGCATTCTCCTTGGGGAAATTATTTATTTATGAGCAAAACACGGCTCCCGCTTCAGATGCAGGTCAAGAGAAAAAACAAAAGCATTACATTCATTTCTCCATGTACACTTATTAAGGATATATCACCTTTTGACAATACCCGAGAGCAACAAGGATCTAAATTCAAAGAGAATAAAAAATGTGGAGCAAGAAGCAAGGGAAGGCAGAGAGAGCAGTGAGCTGCTTTTCCTACTCATCTTTTGGGCTTAAATTTTTAGCTTACAGTACACACTCCCAAAGCGGAATGTGGAAGACTAAAGTATTTTAAGCACTTAGTCTTCAGTGCTGCTTTTCCAGTGGCAAGTTCTCCATCACACCAGAAGTTCATGCCTCTGCTTCCACTTTGACCACCAGGCACTGCTACGAAAAGCCTGCTCTCACAGTCCCTGTTGCATCTCCACGGTCAAGTGGCTTTCCAGACCACAGCCCCAGACTCCCATCCACAAACCCCACCCTGTGCGCCACCCAGCCCTTCCTTTCCCTTTTCTTACACCCTCTGTACCATGATCCACCCCTTGTCTTGGGCATCTCACCCCTACATGTGTTCAAGGTCTTCAGAAACATCTTCCAGCAACACCAACATGCTGAAGTGCCTTCTTTCTATCCGAGAGGGGAATACTGGTGTTCCTTGCTATTAAAGCATCTAACGGCTGACAACATTCATCCCTCTTCCTCAAAACTGATCCTTCTCACTTGAATCTGCCACATGAGTATACCAAAAACCATTTATTCTACGTAACCATGCTAAGTGCAATGCCAGGCTGCTCTGGATTTATTCCTCTGGATACACTCTCAGTTTTCAAATTATTGATAGAAATATATTGCCATCAGAAATCCAGATTCCAAACTACCAAGTTAAACATGCTCAGAGGCTGGTGCTGCTTTGGCATCAATCTGCAATTCAGGTATGCACTTGGGCTTGAAACAAAGACTGCAGGACTTTTAAATCTGAAATTTGGAGTATAACTTCATAACTCTGTGAGAGCTTTCCCCGGAGGAAACACAGAAAGGACCTGTGAACCTGACTCACTGCTAGTGTCTTGCTCTGCTCCGCATAAACTTAAAAGCAAGCCCTTAGATTAATTTGCATCAGTAAAAGTAAGTTATATGCCTCACAAACTAAAGTCAGGATCCCAGGGTGGAAGGGTACCTGGCTTGCAACCTGCATGACAGCAGCTGAAGGCACTACAATATTGGCAATTACTCTCCATCTCTTCTTCTACAGATTAAAACAAGTATCTGAACTACTGAACCTAAGTTGCTAATGGCTTCGTAGCAGTCTGACTTCACGGGAGTCCTTCACCTTATTTCAGTAAGCCATAAGACAGATTCCTTTTTATCAAAAACTGGCCAATTTGCTAAGGGTCACTACCATGTGGAGCTGAATCCTTACTGAATCGCATTTCAGATGCAGGAAGTTTTCTCTGTGACATATCACCCCTGTTACCTGCTTGTACCTGTCATCACTTCTTGAAGGTATGAACTTAATTTTGGTCCCAGGCAGATATGTAGCCTGGTTCAAACTGCTTTCTCCTATGTGCATGCAGATGCTTATTGATCTATGCTGGGGGGGTAGGGAAGAGGGGAATAAGACACACAAAAATACAAGAGAAAAATAATAAACGTGTTGCTCAAGGTTTCAGCTCCAAACTGGGTATAGTTATGGGGCTGGCAAGAAAGGTGCATGTATTTTGAGCTACTAGAAAATAACTTGCTAAAAAACAAAAAAACCCACAACCAAACAAAAAAAAAATTCCTATTTAAAAGGTCAGATGAGAGAATACATTTAGAAGGACAGTATCACATTCTTTAGGCCAAATAATTTATCATACTTTCAATACATGCACTCTTGTAAGAAATGTGGTGCTCATTTCAACTAGAACAGCCTCAAAAATCAATCGTTCCTGGACCAAGTCTTTTGAAAGACAGAAGCGGCACAGGTGCTAAAAAGCCAACAGGTTCTGCACCCCACACCCTCCAAAATAACCCTCACCCTCCTATTGGCCAACACATGCAGATTGCCTGCACATCCATAGAGAAACCACTGCGCACCGTTCAATACCAGCCCGCTCCCTGGCTCAGGAGGTTAGTGGACACTAGAAAGGTCTTTGAGTAAATAAGGGCTAAACAGACATTGTTGCCTGTGCTTTCCTGTCCCAGCATGGCTATTCTTGTGCTCCCATATTATTGAGACCAGAGATAAAAACCTCAGGATGAGAAAATCTGACAGAAAAAAGGACAGTGTATGTTTACTGAGTAATCAGTTAGGTCATTGACTGTAAGGTCTGTGAAGGAGTGTGTCATTTTATTGTTTATTTGTACTGAGCCTAACTCAATGAAACCTTGATACATGACCGGGTTTCCTAAACACTACCTAGGTACAAATAATTAATGACAACAACAATAAATGCAATATATTTAAGGTGACTGCAAGAGTCCAGGAAGAAGATGTTAATCAGTACACATTTATCACCCTCCGTACATGCCTCAGCAGGGATCTGACCCTGGACTGAGGGCTCTGTGTGCTAGTGCCAAACAAACAAACAAAAAAAAGATGCTAACCGCAAGCTACGCTGTATTCAAGACTGGTGAACTGTATGGGATTTGATTATTGTATTGGTTAGACTTCAGGGACTAAAATGAATTTTACCAAATCTGCTTTTATCTTTTGTAATGTCAAAATTCACATCTCCAGCCAACACTGGCTGCCACTTCACTGACTTATTTTTAAACACTCGTCTGTGTTTTAGAAAATGAACATCCCTCCCCTTTCAAGGCTGGAGAGAAGAGCTGCATCTCATTCGGGAGAGAAAATCCCATCTGCTGACTACTACTGCGTTACACAATGTAGGAGGGGAAGGAAAGGCAAGTGCATCACGAATTACCAGCAGGAAACTTTTATTAGCATCTGAGGAGCAACACATACCTATTTCTTGGTATCACTGTCCGAGAAGCTCACATAACTTCCAAGGGTAAGTTGACCCATTGACTGGACTTTGTGTTTGTAATTACAATTTTCTCTTATCATTCAACCTTAATGCCTATAAAATCCAATATTTCCAAGCAACCTACCTCTTACAAGTTGATCATAAAACAACAAAATTGCAAATATTTTTCAAATACAGGGCTGTGTGTGGGCTGTGTTGGCTGGGGGGGCATGGCTGCCCCGCAGGACCCTTGGTGTCTGTGCCAAAGAGCAGACTGCACAGGAATGTCTAGCCACAAGAAGCAAGATAAATGCTTCCCGTATGAAGTCTGAAATAAATACAGGGCAATTGCAGACCTCATTCCCTAATTGCCCATATGTTACATGCCTGTAATTGTCTGCAGAGAGTAACTTGCCCTTTATGTTAAAAAAAAACCAAAACAAAACAAAACAAAAACCCCACAAAATCCAGACCCTGCTGTGCATATTTCTGGCATTTATTAGAAGTGCCTTAGTGAATTCTGCATTAGTCTGTGCATTAGTCAAATGAAATAGTAAGCAGCTGCAAATCATTACACATACACGGGGTCTAATCCTATGATATCCTAGACTTAGTAATCAAGTACTAAGTCCTATTTCCTACTATTAGTAACAGAAGAAATACTGAGATTCTGGTAAAATTTTTCAGGTAATCCCAATTAATGGCCAGGAAAAAAAAAAAAATCAGTAACTTTTCTTCTCAGGTTTCAACCTATATGCAGACTAACGTAGTCACTGCTCCCCATCTAAAATAAGCACATCATGTTTTCATTCACGATTCACCATTATGTTAAATTTAAACAAAATCCATATATTGCATCAGCTACCAAATACCTCATGGCCCAGACTACCAACAATAGCTCCATAAAGCTAATTTTTCCTTCCTTCCAGCACACCACTCTTTCAAGCAATCTGCTTCATAAAGCCACGCTGAAGTAACAACATGTGGTGTCAATATCCTATCGACAAAGAAGGGAGGGAAATAAATCCCTAATGACACTGCACCCAGGTTTAGGTAGAAAATCTGTTATTTGAGTGCAGCCAGCTGAGATGCTATCAGGTTCCTGGAAAAGCCCAAAGCTCTTTAGCAATCACAGAGGATCAGGACTACAGATTAAAACTCTCAAAGTTCAATCAGCAGCAACAGCATCACACAGACACCAGTGTGCTGCCAACTCAAGGGCTCTCTGACACCATGGGCATCCCTGCTGCACCCTCACAATGTCTCCCAACCAAGCAATACCTGGGCCTAGTCCTACTGAGCTGATAAACTAGTCATGTCAACTAACCAAAACACTAATATAAGGAGAAAAGAAAAGGAAAGAACAGCAGCAGGATAATAAATGAAGATAGATGAGCCTGTATTAGCATGCAGCTATTGAACTGCAGTGTTATCTAACACATTAGAGCTGTCTGCAGCTGTCTCAGAAGGAAGACAGTCTAATCACCCCTTTCCATCCAAGCTGTGCAGAGCTTATGAATGTACCTCTCTGAATCCCACCCAACAGCCTGGGATCCTTAGGTTTCATTTAACCTCCCAAAGTGCTGAGCAGCCTCAAAAGTCTTGAGCTATAGTGGGTTGATGTTATTTTGAATCCCCAGTCATGTGAGCTAAAGGTAGAGCAAGAACCACCCCCCGCCCCACACCAACAACAAGGTCATTCACCTTTTCCTAGTCATTTCTGCACGTCGTACTATTGCTACAGAAACACAGAGGATTTGGTTTAATCACTTTCAGATTGGAGACTCACTGGGTCTATTTATGCCTAAAAAACCAGTCCACATACATACACATACATAAATTAACTAAAGACAGTCCAGGGCAAGTCTGGAGAATTTCAGCCTCAAAAGCCAATGCTTTAGGAAGTTGCGAATGTCTGACGGCAGCCACTCGTGAAAACATTCGGGTTATCCAAGTGCTGCCGCTCACCAGCATGTCAGGCCAGCAGATCAGTAAAACGCATACCCAACTTATTCCTATCTAACGTGGCATCAATCACACCCCAAAAAGTCAAACTTAAGATATGCATTTTCATTTCCCTAACTGCTGGAGAAAGAGCACTTACAGGAACTGGGAGTATGTAGAGAAACATAAAAGTTTCAGAGGCAGCAGTCAAGTATTGAAGAAGGTAGCCAGATGGAGGAGCGAGTAACACAGATAAAGAGACAAGTGGAGGAACCTCAGATTTCTTGCATTTTTCTGTGCATCTCACTTGGGCTTGGCTATAAAACATTTTCAAGTATTAAGACACTGCAAAATAAAAGATCTTTCTTTAATCTTGAGGTGGCAACCATTCAACTGCGGGAAGACGAGCTGCCTACAGTCTGGTGTTACAGGAACAGGAACACCACACTGCCTTGCTGCTGCCGTCCCTCGCAACACCAGACTGACGACAGAGTGGAGAAATTACAGTGCTGGGACTTGGGCATTCGGGCCATAACAAATAATGATAGTAAATAAAGGCAGGCAAAGGCAAGATCCTCTTTGCATTTAATTTTGGATTCTGAATCTTTTGCTAGAAAAGGAGCAGGCAAGCACGCAGGTCTCATGCTCAACAGCCAGGGTGGAGCCTGATGCAAGCTCTCCAAGCAGAAGCCCACCATGTGCCTTCCAGAGCTCACTGGCTTTTTCCTATTTTTATGTTGTCTCAACAATAAATTTAGTTGCAGAAAAAATCAAAAATCAAACCATACAATAGATGTAGCTGGTGGAATGCTAGCATGCCAGCACAAATACTAAATAAAATACCAATAATATCAAAGTACTGCTTTTCAAAGCCAGCAAGACATGATTAAGATAAGAAAGGTGAAGAATGTGCAGGGATTAAAGAAAAAGCACTGCAGAAGTGAGAAAGCATGTTTGCTGGAGAAGACCCAGGTAGAGTTACTACGTCCCCAGTTATCTCCCATGTCATCGCCATGTCAGATTGCTGAAGCACATCACAACCTGTATCACAGCATGAGCTGCACATTTCAAAACCAGCGTACAAGAGCAAATTTGTCATCTTGGGAGCCCTTAACTCATTTCCACTCCATCTTATGTCGGTGCATGATGCTCACACGTGCCACACCAAACTGCAGCAGCCCAAGGCCTCAAAGCAACAGACTTTCCTTCCCATTGAGGCAGGACAAACGTGTTTGTTACCATGAATGGAGCTCCCTGCAAAAAGCAAAAAGCCCAGCCGCACTGAATCATGCTGCATATAAAATACATATGCGTAGAACCAGCTGATAGCTATAACGGTTGACAAAAAAAGAAATTAGATAATGTTCTCTCCTCTCACTAACCATTTCTTTTACAGACTGGATGTTTCCAGCTGTGATATATAAAGATATAAAAAAAGTTTTCCATCCTCTGGCCAAATGACACCTCTATTTTAGGCATCTGATTTTAGGCAATTTGCATACCCTGCAAGATTTTCCAGACAAACACCTATAGCCGGGTGTTTAAGGGTATTTAGACTCCAATTTCCACCAGTTTCATTACATGTTAAATCATATTTGAAAGATAAATGATGTATGAGTGTCTGAGCCAAATTCCTTGCCTGAGGTCACAGGAGGCATCTGAAAAAAGGCAGAACCTCAATCTGTCCAGCAGCAAACTTAACTAGTGATAATCCTTCCTCCTGGCACATTAGGGCCCTTGGAGGTACAAAAGGAGATGCTTCGGACACCATCTGCATCCCCATTCCCAGTGGGATCCTGGCTGCTCCCGTAGAGCCTGACCTTGGAGGTATTTATCACCCCAGCGATGAACAAGGGCAGGGATCACCTCCCGGCACAGTACAGCATCTTCCTCACCAGGGTGCAAAACTAGTTTCATTGTAATGGCACAGGCACAGCGCCAGCGCTATTTTGGCTGCTGCTCACCCAGCACCTCCCCAGTGCACAGTGTGACCATGCACCGAGTAACTTATCCCAGGCTGCGGCCCTGCAGGGACCTCACTGCAGATCTTGCAGATCAAGGTCTGGGGTCCTAAGTGCTGGTGCAACCCCTCCTTTTCACTCCACAATGTCCCACAAGCATGGGGGTAAGGAAGTACCTACCTACGCTACCCTACAACCTCAACAGCATGTCTGTAAAATGCTTTCAACTGATAAAAAACCAGGGGTCTGATGCACAGAACCCATCACACCCTGCACTGGGAAGAAAATTAATACTGCTGGAAACATGCACTGAACTGAGAACTGAACTCACCATAAAGCTTTGGGGCACACCCTTGGTTTTCTAAGAAACATTTGGGTCTGGGAGAACAACTGCAAATACTCCAGATTATAGTTAATATTGGGGTGAAGGGGCAATTAGTGCTTTTGGTGGCCTGATGTGCTTTTCCCTGTGCATGTGAATAGTCCCATTAACTTGTGGCTGTTAATAAACTTAAAGTTAAAGATGTGCTTAAGTGTATCTGGGTCTTAAAACACTTCTATAGGCCAATGAAACAAATAAATAGTGGGGCAGATTTGTACAGGCAAGAAAGCCAGCCTGATACCTGGCTAAAAGACAGCCCCATGGGAATAGTACCTGTTGCATTTGTACCTGGAAAAAGACACCCACTCCTTTCAGTAAGGACTAACAGTTTTTTCATGGGAGAACATAATCTGTCCCAGCTTTATTTAATACACCAAATTTACCTGGTCATATGACAATATCTAGCACTGAAGGAAACTACATGCACTTAGCATCCTTGCAAATCAAGCCAAGTATCTAACTGCTGGCATGGAAACACCTGCAGCTTTGTGATACACGGTGTCATAGTATCTTCTAGTCTGGAAATAGATCATCCACTTAATGTATATACCAAAGAGATGAATGCTACAGGGGTTTAATAGCGCCCTTGATAATAGGACCTGTAATGGATTTTTAAAGTGAGTTTAAGTCTGAGGGAAGGTACTGTGCTGATGCTCCTGGAAACCTGAATTCTGACGAGTAGTGTCCCAGGAGCCATTTTCGGTGTGAAAAAGAGCACTTTCAAGAAGAGAGCTGCATAATTCATGAATGGGGGAGCAAAGCAAAGGCACAGGTGGCTGGTACATGCCTACTCCATGCAAAATGCTCACTTGTGGAAGTGCTTCATTGCATCTGCACCATATATCTGCTTCTGGTCAAAGGACAAAGGGAGAGGGGAGGAGAGAAAACTCAGAAGCATATTTAAGTCTCTGAGACACTGGTGAAATTTTTAAGGTTCATAGTCTAAAGGGAGGCGAGGCTTTCAAGTGGGCTACAGGGCTTGCCAAGGCCACACTAAGGTCCTGCGTGACCCAGGATGCCACCCATGATCTTCTCTCCCTGCTTTTTCTCTCTAACTTAACTAAAACTACCATTCCCAACACCCTGAGCTCCTGTCCTGCCAGTCCTGATGGATCCTATACGTCCAGGGGACTTCCATGGTGACACAGGAGTAGATGCACACAGATCCTCTGCAAGACCAGAGCCAGAAGCACTGGTCCAGCGGCTTCTTATGTCTACTTATGTCTACTAATTTTAAAAACATGAGCATTCCCATCACATGCAACACAGCATCTTTCCCTGGACTTAACTGAAAAAAAAACAACCACAAAACAAAACAAAAAAAACAGAAAACAAAAACAAAACAAAACACAAAAAACCAAACCTCAAACACATATATAAGAGCCAGGATTAACACCAAACAACCAAACAGAAACAACTGAGCAACCAAAAACTTCAAATTGTCCTGAATGGGGTCAAGTGAAAGAAAAAGTAATAATTTAACAGGGAGAACAGCAAATTAAAGAAATGTGGCCTTCAACAAGATATCACAGATAAGATGAAAAAGGTGGACAAAATAAAGATACCCTCTTCAACAAACGCCACCTAAAAAATGTCTTTTTGCTTCAGTGTTCTGTATAAACCACAGTATCACTGTCACATGGCCGCAGATGTAATATGGTGCAAAAGTAGATATGAATATGCTTAAATAATTCAGGGTGAAAGTTTAAAGAATATGGGCTGCCTTAGGTACTTCCTGACATTCATCTTCAAGACACAGAAGAGACCTAACAACTCAGGACTGGTGTAGTTGGACTTATCAAATCTCTTTCTTCTCTCACACAGATTAACATCACAGAAGATCCAGACCATCATGCATTATCCTCCTTGCTCTTCTGGGTGTGCACCATGAGAAGGCTGTCAGCATTTCTGTTAAAATCTATATTTTCAAGCAGAAAATATGAATTTGCTTCAGGGTGAAACCTGACATACAAGCCTTGGAGCAAATGTTTCAAAATGTTTTAAAAAAAAAAATGTATTAGAATTCCTCCTGTAGTAAAAAAGGGCAATAGAACAAAAAATATCTGAAACTAGTATTATTATTATTAATTATAACTACTATAAGCTTTGGTCTCAGTACAGTAGAACGCCCTTGCTTTCTGGGAGAAAACAGTATGCCTCAGGCAGAGAGGCCAAGATTTTTAGTACTAGATATCTAAAGCTAGGCTTCTCAAGCTATGTCCTGAGATTAAAGAAGAGATTTCCAAAGACATATGAAAGTTAAATGCTTTGATTTTCCAAAGGTCACTAGAATTGCAATCCTACAGAAACTTATGTATCTTTTTATCTTAACACACCGCTGAGCAGCCCTACTGATGAAGTGAACTTAATTTAAGCAAGCACATGCAACTGTCTAAGCCTAGCTTCTGTAAAAGCCTAGGTCCTACTGATTTCTGATAAAATTTGGCCTTCAGTCCACATAAGATTCTTTTAAAAACATAGCCTTTCATTCCTCTTGACATCATCTAATGTCATGCCCTTGAAAACCTCCTCCTTACAGAGAAAACAAGATTTAGGAGTCTTGGAAAATGTATCTGAAAGACTGGCACCATTCTTGCTCTAGCATGAGTTATCTTACTTCTTATCAGCTGTACTTTCAAGATCTTTGGGGTTTCTAATAGGAATAGGAAAATAAGTGAAGATTAAAAGGTACATTATGAAAAAGACTGGGCAACACGGAGATGTGAGACAAGATAGGGAGGTGAAAGTGATTTTTCTCTTGCAATGACTTTAATATAAATATTTTGTTTATGTTAATGTAATTATGTTAATGTAAACAGTGCAACATTAGCATTAACAACAGCACAACAAATCAGGAGGTGTGACATGCCAGGCACCCCGACACCACTAACCGGCAGAGCCACAGCACATCTGACTACAGCCTCTGCTGCTGCTTGGGGCAGCAGGAGCTGCTCGTGGACGAAGCACTCGTGCACAGATCAACTCTGAAGGTACCAAAGAGTGCAAACCAAACCCTGGGTATGCAACACACAGTTGATCTGTGCCCATACACACAGCATTATCCAGCCTTTCTGAACATTAAGCAGTCCACCCAGAATTTAAATTATGGGTTCAACAACTTAGTCTAGCTACAGCCCCATCTGGAAAACCAGTGACACACAAGCCTTGATCTGTGCATGACTTTTGCTCCCCAAGCCTTAAGCAACACAAAAGGTTAACATAGTGCCTTATTCCAAGGCTTTACCCCAAATTCGGCTCCAGAGAGGAGTTCACATCCCCATCACGGTGCTTTCCTTACACAGGGTCCCCCTCCCGTTAGCGCTGCCTGCCAGCACATATCCCTGGTTGGAGACCTCTCCAGGAGGAGATGGCCATAAGAAAAGCTAAGAGGGTTCACAGGGTATGGAGGAGCTGGGGAAAAGATGCCCATGGCTGAAACACTGAAAAGAGCATTTGCCTGGCAAGCCAGGAATCAAAGCATGCAGATTTAAGACAGTAACGATCATTTAGCACATCTGTGGGTTGAAAAATCCTCCCCTCCTTCACAGGATAAAGATGTGAGGACATTAAGGGGAGAAGAAGGGTAGAGGGATCTGTGTAAGCTCTTGGGAAAAGTTAGTAAGCAAGTTAATATGAACAGATTAAGCCTTTCGGCAGCCACTCTGCCTGTCTGTCCCAATGCACACACCATAACCAAAAGCTGGATATGAAAGCTGCTGGACTGACAGTGACTGCTTGCCTCCTCCTATTGTTCCCACAAGGAAGGAAGACAGTTCAAATGCTATGCTCCATGAACATGGGTGATAAGAAGATTTCCCTCCTGAAAATAAAGACAAAACCAATTCCTAAATGCCCCAAAATGTCCTGGGCATTTAGTATAAAGACAGTCAAGGTTTAGCTAATGGCAAAGGATGATATAAATCAAGACTGAGACTCACCCATGGGATTGCTGGCTTATCTAACTACCACACCTGCCTATAACATCTTGCTTAACCACTATCATTAACCATTCCCTTTTGTGCAGCTCTACATTCATTCACGAGTTGTTAAATGGAAAAGAAACACATTGATCTCCAGGATTTACACTTATAGCACAACACGCGCCTGGGTTTATCAGGTGAATCAAGCCTGCACACGTGCGCACACACACACAAAAAACGAGCCTCTCTGAGCTACACTTACAAAAGACATCAATTTCTTCGGGAAGCTTGCGCAGTTACAGACCACGCAATGCTTTTTCTGTGCATTATTTAAAGAGGGTTTCAAACCTCCAGTGCTGTCAGTTTGCCCTGATGGAGAGTTCCTATCCAGTGTCACAAAATGAGGTTTATTGAACCATTCTGCAGAACTCAGGAGAGCCATGTCCCCTCCTCGGTTCAAAACCCAGACAGAAAGGCTCCCGCTCACAGCCGTGCACTGCAGGTTTCCAGGCACAGTGGTTTCAACCAGAAGCTTATTACATTTCTCTACAAACATTACTATATTACCACAGTTAAATTCTGTGGTTGTATTTTTAAAGCAGACTATTAATTTTACTATAAAACATGCATCTAAAACCATTAGACTGTGACGAAAGCCTAAACCAAAGAACCTACGTACCATTTTTCATAAACACAAGCCTGTAACAAGAAAAGAAAACAAAAAGCTGAAAGAGTCAAGTGAAAGCCTCACAGAGACCTCCTTGTGCACTATTGGTCACTACACCAGGACCTTTGCAGGTCCATCCTAGGTGAAAATAAAATGTGCCTTTCTCAAAGTGGAAGTCATCAGTTGTCTCCTAATTCCTAGTGGCCAAATATTCCACATGACACTGAAAATATGTTCTCCTGACTTTATGTTAAAGGACAAGGAAGCATGCTGCCACTGCTTTTGAGGGCAAATTGATCAGAGCCTGTCAGGATAAATAAATAAGTAACCTGAGTTTTAATGCACTCTATAAAAAAATTCAGGCTATGCAAATTTAGGTATTTTGCCCTTGCGTGTTTGTAGCAAACTTTGCTTAAGTCTGGCATTCATGAATTACAAAATACAAATTGCCAAAAATACATTAAATTTAAATGCCTAGGCTATTTGCATATTATTAATGATTATGTGTACGTAATTGCTAATCAGGCCCAGAAATGCCACTCCACCAGTGCAGCAGCCCTGGGCCCACCACCCCTCTGGTGCACAGGTCTCCATATGGCAGATATCCCCCCATCTACTCATACATCATCTGCTTAATTAGTTACTGCAGTATATTATATTGTCTGGAACCAAAGAAAATCCACATTTGAGCAGAAGGGTAAAAGAGGGATGGGTGGGAAACTAACTGGGAGGTAGTTATTGAGCTGCTATTTCTGCCAGCACAGACCCAACAAGTAATGTTTAAAAAAATCTGCAGATATAATGGCATTGCAATGCAAGGGGAATATAAAATGTTAAAGTGCTGCATAACATCAGTGAGGAGGCTCAACGTGACAATAACCCTGCTACAGAGTGCACTGAGGAGAACAAACTGGACATGTGGATATGGCACTCTTGAAAATGCTCGTTCAAGAGCCAGTTGCAAGTGGCTGCTGTGCTGGTAAAAGCCCTACACGAGCTGTTTCTCCTCAGAAACACAGAGGACAACTGAAGACGTTTTAAATTGGGTTTCACTCAACAGCAGCAGAACAGGGGTTCAAGCACAGAAAATGGCAGCTGGAGGATAAGTCAGTCAGTTGTTTTCAACACACAAAGGCAGAGAAGGTCAAGGATGAAATGGCAGCCCAAAAATATGAAGAGCACCACATGCTGCACAAAAACAAAACCGACCTCCACATGAACACACAGACAGATGCACTTCCAATGTTTTTAAGACGCAAGGGCTAATCTTGCAATTCTGTAGAACAGTCCCTGGTAAGATATTAGATGGTGTGAGGATCTAAGTTAAACTATTCTCAGAGCCTGCTGGAAGCCCCCATATGAATTCTTGTTAAAGCCATTTTCTCAACAGAAAATCATATAGATCTGTAATTTAAAATTTAGAACAACAACCTTGAAAGAACTGCCAGGTACCCTTGCTACGGGTCTCGTGAACAGCCATGTTCTGCAACCACTGAAGAAGCTCTTATAGCTGATCAAGCATGCCTGAAATGCACAGCAAAGCAAAAAGGGCCACAGCAGTGCTACAACAACAACAACAAATTACTTTTCTTCCATCTCTTCCCTCTGCATAGCTTAGATTTATTTGTTCCTGGCAGAGACTTACTGAGGGTGACAGTTAAGGAGCTGATGGCAGAGAACACCATAATTTTTCCCACACATGACAAATGCAGCAAGAAACCACCACCAAAACCAGCAGGGAAGGTGTTTGCAGGACTGCCAAGTGTTCGGCCGTACCCATATTATCCGTACCTAATATTTTGATGGAGAAAAGCGCCATTTAGAGCATGTCTAATACATCGTGGTGGAGTAGCAGTTAGCATTGCTCAGTCTCAGCCCGCATCAAATGTGGCATGACAAGGAGAGCACCTGGGGACCACGGTCCAAGGGATACAGGGGAGGCACGATGGCAGCTGAAGGGCTGAAAGAGCAGCCAGAGCAGGAGGCAACGTGGTTACTGCCACTGCAAGATGCAATCCCTCACACCACCTTGGAGCACGTGAAGCAGATCTGAAGCATCCCAAGGGTTAACATCACCTATCTGTCACACAGGAATTCTGAAGAGGGGAAAGGGTTCATCTCAATTACTAGGGTAGGAAGAAGGACCCACTTATAGCAGCACAGAGGGGTACAGTTTGTGTTGAATGGATAACTCATCTAGCCTTCGCCAAAAAGATGATACATTTTTTTGCAAGTTCCAGGCACTCTCCCAGGAACACTGCTGCAGCTTCTTGGTATGAATTCAAGGGAGTTATCTTTCAGTCATTCTGCCTCGCTGTTAAAGATGGGAAGAAAAATATCTTTTGTGAGTGAGTAATTCCAAATTATTCTCCAGCTGAATTATCTGCAAGGATCTTGGAGATTCACACTGAACTACAGAATCTCCTTTTCCACAAAGGGAGGTGAGGTTATTTTAGAGAATAGATTTAGTTCTACATTTTTAGCCCCACGAACCCACCTTACAAGAGGTTGTAGGCTCCTGTTGCTGCCATTTTCCAATGTAAAAAGTGCATGCCTTTTGGCTGATCCATACACTGAAGCACAGAAATGACCACTAAAACATTTTGCACCCTTTTAACTGATATGAACCTTTTTTGCTTCCTGCAGTTGCTACTAAGCTTGTTTTTTTCTTCTAAAATTTCTTAAATATGACATTTTGAAGTTTTCACAAGATCTCCTCTGCATTTTTCACCCAACTGAACTCCCTTCCACTAGTTTAGTTTTAGTAACCATCTTCTTTCCTGTGCTACTTCCCATCTTGTAGTACTGAACATACATGGAATGAGTTGCAAGCTCACCATTTGCAGTTCTTCTTTTCTCAAAGCCCCATAATCTCTCTTGGACAACAGAGAAGTGTTGTGGATAAAAGTCTGCAAAGCAGTAAAAGTAGTGATGGAGAAACTGGGTCTGAGCTAAGTAACATACCGTTGCCTTATGCACTCGTAGGTTCAAGCCAGCAAGCACTGTAACTGGCGGTGGTGCCTTAATGAGCCCTTTGGCAGCAATGGTTGATTTTCCATATGTAGCTTGTACATTGGTCATCAAACCAGCACAAGCTGTGAGCCATCAGTTTCTCGCTTTCACCCAAACGCTGCTCTGAGCTGCAAGCTTTCTGCAGGGGAAGCACATGCTCCCTTGTAAGAGATAAGGGAGAAGGATGGAGGGCCAGAGGAAGGACAGCTGTGCGTCAGTATGTAGATTTAAACTCAGCCTTAGGCTTTATCCACATATGGCAATAAAAATCAGGAAACTGCAAAATTTTCTAAGACTCACTTGGGCATTAATTCCACATAACACCTGCCAGTTTCAGTTCATCCAGCTCAGCTGTCTGGGGAAAAGAGGAAGGTGGGACATCTACAAAAGGAAGTTTTCTATAAGGGCTTTAATATATATAAGGGTTAGGGACTCCGAAGGAACAATAAACTTCCTCCCAAGCTAAGGAGCATCCGTCCTTGACTACAAGCTTCAAAGCAAACAGTCTCATCACATGCACGCAGTGTGCTCTCCAAATTTGGCATGGACACCTCTCTCCATAATGAGCAATCAAGACTTGTGAGTGCACCAGGAAAAAATTAAGCCAAACCTGGTGGAACATGCTTTATCAGAGAAAGAACCAGGAGTCACATTGGATACTTCAGAGATTTTTCTGGTTGCATCTGAGCTGAACGTTTTACAGCACTGGCTGTGTCTGCACACACGGAGCAGAGATTTCTCATTTCATACATCATTTACTCCTGCAGTGATTCCACAAAGTCACAACATGTCCTTAATACACAGAAGAGGAGAAAATCCATTCTTCTCATGATAATGGTTAAGGCTGGAGATATTGAGCATAGATTTCTCTGCAGAGCAATGCCACTTGCTACAGGATAATCATATGTCCTTAATAGAGAAATACAAGGCAAACAGAGGAAGGCGTCAACTCCTTGCAATCAGAGGACGATGGTTACAACAGGAGGTTTCCCACAGCTCTTAACAAGTTATTTATGTGCAAAGCTCCAGCCGTAAGTGGAGCACAATTTTCGCTGGAAGCTATCGACAACATTTTTAGAGAAGAACAGGTGCCTGTGGGTGGTCAATAGACAGTAATGTTAAGCATCCAGACACTTTTACATAACTTGGGATACCAACACCAGCTAAACCAATCAAAGGAATTATGATGCTTGTTGACAAGTGCAGCTTTGGCTTAGGTGTCCTCCTGTCTGGATCTCCATGTCTTCTGCTTGACTTCTGCCATCACATTGCTCCTCTCCCTCCTCCCTACCACCCCTACAGGCAGTTACAGCTCCCTAATACTTCAGGATGGGTACCCTTGTTCATTTGCTAAGGTTTAAGCTGTATTGTAGACTGGTGCTAAAGCACAACTCCAACAATCACTGGAAAGAAAGGAAGAAATATTAGTGTGTGTGTGTGTATATTAAAAAAAAAAAAAAACAACAACAAAAAACCCCAAGAGAACTAGGAAGGAAAAGGAAGAAGACACAAAGAGTGAAGAAAAAAAGATTTAAAGTGTAACACTGCTAGTCAAGTTTGCATGGGTGTTGACGACTAGAGCTGCCACACTAGACCACACGTGTGGTCCAAATACGACTGTGACAGACCACTCAAGAAAAAGCAGAAAAAACAGGGCAAGCACAGCATGATGCATCACCCATAAAAAGTGACTGCAGTGAGTCAACAGGGCTTAGAAAGGTGTAAAACCTCTACCAATTAAAGCTACCCGCTGAAATTTAACACAGGCCAACAAAACTTCTGTTGTCCAACGGGTCCCTGAAAGCTGTCTTAGAATAAAATCAGAGTTTACAGAGAATTTTATAACCTAGAAGGCAGTACTACCATAAGAATGAACTGGTTACATGCCTCACTAGAGACATCCTGGTCAGAGCAGGTGCAGAGATGGCTAAGCAACTTATTTCAGGGGGGTGGGAAGAGAAGGTCACTGGCTTGCACTAGAAATCTGTGGAAACTTCTTCTGGAAAAAAGTCAGAATTTTCTTTGGGGGTGAGGGGAAAAAGAACACAAAATTTAGTCAGATGCTTAACGTTCCATCCAAATGTATTTGGAAAAATCTGGCAAAGGAAGTACACTTTAAAATGGTACCCAAAGAGAAGGGACTAGCAGTAGGGCAGAGCATGTTAAAGTGAAAAATGAAACTAAGGGCTCAAGAGAGAACTTATTAAAAACCTATTACTATGAGATTTTTCATGCCTCTGTTTTCTTTCCCAAAACACTGATTTACTAGAGACTAGCAAAGATGGGAAAGGACATACTGAAAGAATACACAAACATATGTATCTTATACAATTTTACAAGATCACTCTGTCTGGTATCCTGAGGGCCAAGAACAGAGCCAGCAGCCTGGAATCACTCTGTGCTGCTTTAGCAAACAAACAAGTCCCCAGTTAACTTCACTAGACACAGACTAAACAAAAATCCTGTGTCCTGGTTTAGGCACACTCTATGTAAACATAGTCTTGGACCAGCAATCTGTGTTTTTGGGCTTTTCTAACCCTCACAAATTATGAGAAAATGTTTGATGCTAAGCAACAGGTCAATTATCCCAAGCCGATATGTGATGCTCTCAGGCGTCTCTGACTTTCTGCCCTAGACCTGCCTTCATGAGCCAAGCTAGCCATCAACAGCAGTTGGTCTGGGGGTCTTCCTGGGGGCTGCATAGGAAAGCAACACCTATGTCTGGGTGCTCCATCTGCTGTAATCTGAACCTAAATATTCTGAAACATTTTAGGGCACAATCTCCCATGTGTGCTACAAAAGACCATCCCTTAGCTGAGCTCCTAGTACCTTTTAATATGCAACTCCTTTGCATACATATTTGCTCTTTCCATTTGGGACTGTGTCCAGCTGGATCCAAAACCTGAGCCTCCAATACCCTTTTCTTCATAAAGATGTCGGTCCTGTACAGTTCTTGAGATTACATGAAGGGACAAACATGGGGGCTCAGGCAGCGCAAGCATGAGCAGCTGATCCAACACAAGCAGCACGGCAAGGAGCACAAGCCGTGCAAAGCCTCTCCAACAAATCACCCATCTGCAGAAGCTTGGAACAAGCACCCTTACATGCTTGGTGCTAAACACTGCCATTCGACAGGGCTTCCAACAAACGCTTATTAGAAATTCACGGCTGCAGCTGACCCCTATTAGAAATTGTTTTATTAAATTAAAACATCAATCCCAGAAATAGATGTTTGCTTAACCAACGTAAATGGTTTGGGGACCTCATGCTGCAAGCCATAAAATGAAATCAAAGTGTGGCAAAGCCGAAGAAATTAAGCCATAAAAAGCAAGCAGTGGGAGGAACGCAGAGACCTCTTGCTAAAAGGAAGCTGCTTATCACAGGCTTGGTACAGATCAAAAGTTCCCAGGTACACCACATCCAGACAAAAAATATTCAGCAAGTGAAAGCAATTATCAAGCCATACTTGGACAACAGGTACTAAGGATATTTGAAAATGTTAAAAAACCCCCGATTCTACAGACCTTAAGTGTAGGTTTTCTTTCTGACAGTTTTCTATATTTGCTTCTGTACAGAATTGGCTCCATCATTTATCATTATGAATTGTTGGTTGGGTTTTTTTGTAAGCATTGGTTCCAGGATGCTCAACTGAGAGTCAAATCCTGCCTATACTCAAATCCACCACCACCTGCGTGTTCCCTTTATGAGCAGTGCTGCAAGCCAGTCTACAGGGGTTGCAAAAGAAAAAAAAACAACCCCGAAAAAACCCCAACACAACCCCCACCCTACAAACCCAACAATCCCCCCCCAAAACAACAAAAAAAAAAAACCCAAAACATTCCACCTCCAAACCCAGAGAGGATTTTGGACACTGCTGCATCCCAGAGTTTCCACTTCATTTCTACTTTGAGGTCTACAAGTTGCAGCATTCAGTTTTTTACCCTTCAGGAAAGCTCAACTGCAACAAGCTACTGCAACGAGCTACTTGGAGTATCTGACCCTCTACTTGCACACCTGAACCGGAGGCACTCAACTGATATCAATCAATCCCCTCTTCTGGCTCCGAGATCTATTAGAAACACCACTCCCAGCATCTCTTTAGAAAACCACGTGAGCAAGGTCCTATCAAGCCGCAAAGTGCAGTTCTGATGGTTTTAAGGGCAGAAACATGATACAATAATTTTTTTTCAAAATCCACACCTGCCCCCTCCTCTTGCCCCTGAGAGAGATGTTCTCTCCAACTCCAGTTTGTTGCAGATAGCAGCCCTTAAAACTATCCTCCTCTCTCTTCCAGAGGTACAGATGAAATACCCTGTCCAGCTGTCCCAGCTTTAGTTCATATGGCACAGCCTTGCTCAGAGGCATCCCAGCAGCCCCTCACTAACCCTTTTGAAGTGGCTGCATCCACCCTTTTCCCACAACAAGGTAAGATCTCTAAGTCGGTTTTTATTTATCCATTTGTTGTGGTTTAGCCCCAGCCGCCCCACCCAGCCGCTCACTCACTCCCCCACTGGCAGGATTGGGGAGAGAATCAGAAGGGTAAAAGTGGGAAAGCTCATGGGTTGAGATAAGAGCAGTTTAATAATAAAAATAAAACAATAATAATATAATGAAAAGGAAAATAACGAGACAGAGACACGAAACCTGGGGGAGGGGGAATAAACAACCAAAACAAGCAACACATGCTGCAACTGCTCACCACCCACCGACCCGACGCTGCCAGTCCCCGAGTTGCCACCTCTCTTTAGTGCGTACACAAGGAAAGCGATACACAAGGAAAGCGATACACATTCTGTCAGGCAGGCAGAGGTTTGAGGCAACAGCCCCGCAGGCAGCAGCACTGTGCTTTTGCTGCCCTTCAGCACTCGGGAACCGCAGGAGCTTCACAGGAGCAAGAGGGAAGAAATCATGGAGGTTCTGCAGCACTGAGCCTTATGGGTAACAGCACAAGTTGTCAGTCTACATGTATTAGAAAAAACAACTATTTAATTAATTTTCTCAAGAAAAATATGATTTTCCAGGGCTTTTACAGGGTCTGGCATTATTGAAACTCCGCTCCTACAACAGACGCACTGGCTGCTGTGCCAGCGAATGCAGAAAATGCTCTGTTTGCACACAAGGGCCCATCTGTTCCATCTCTCACAACTGGATCCAAGAGCTCCACTGTTTTTATTTGTATTGCCATACCCACGGGAATGTCTTTATCCTATGCCATGGACAAGCATGTCTGAAAAAGGACACTATCATCATCATTGCTCAACTATTTTTGCCCTCTCCCTCCCTAGAGCTGAACTCTGCCAGCTACCAAACGCTGAGGGCAGAAACTGGGGCATTTATCATCAGGCTTCAGCCCGATTTGTCCACTGCCATCCACATGGTGCAACCGATAACGGAAGTGCTTTAGGTTTCAAAGCGCAAGGCTTAATCTTTGTATTTTATAACCTCACCACAGAGCAGAATAACCGAATTAAAAGATGGTTAGAAGCACAGAGTCTGCTGGCCCAAAGCAAGCGATATGATGTGGGGAGACTTATTCTTCAGCTAGTGGTGTCAAGGATTAAATCACATCCCTAGGAGACATCTCACCAATGCCTCAGCTTTCAGCTTTCAAACAAAACCAACTCGCAGCGTCCCGTAACACCCCTGCTACCTTTGATTTCAGATTAATGTTCTGGGCATTGTGAGAAATGGTCACTGCTGCTTTAGGACCCCAAAGACCTTGAAAATGGCTTGCCAGCCATCTGAAGCCATTATCTATAGTGAACTACCTTCAGCTAAAGGCAAGCGGCTACAATACTAAAATCCAAGACATCATTTACCAGTTATTTGAAGACATATATAACAGCAAACAATGAAACAGCTTTGATTTTGGATTCCCTTTTTCGGCATCTTCCAGTTGGTACCAATCCCCAAGTCCTGTTTGCAGGCCAGCCTTTCCCAGAGATAATCCTGACACGAGCCAGAATCACTTCTTACCTCTCCCTTCTCAACAGGCTTTCTGGTGAGTGTAAAACATCCTGTGTTTTGGTAACTGCTTTTATTTTAGCAATATCCTGCCTTCCACAACCTCTCCTTTATGTCAATGCCAGTGAACCTGAGCAAGTTTTTGGACTCTTTCCTTGAGCAGTGCGGGCACTGCTGGTATAACAATCTTTTAACCACAGATATTTTCATGTGGTACAAGCACACGCATCCCACCAGGGTGCATTACTTCTGAATATGCAGGTGCTACAGAGCTACCCTGCAGTGTAGCTGGGTGGAAGGACTCACCCCCTTCCCCACTATCCTTTCCTGATGGCTCTATAGCCCTGTGAGGTTAAGGCCAGATTCAAAAGCAGACAAAAAGCTACAACCTGTGACCGGCACACGTTATTTCTGCATCCTCGACCATTAATCCTGCCACAGCTCGGTCTGGGACTTGCTTATGCCTGACCAAGGCAGAGTGAACAAAGCGGCCCAGGGCTCAGATCCCCTGCGGCAGGGCTCAGGACAACAACCCCCACACAAACACGACCACCCGAGGCTGTACATCATTCAGGTTCAAAGCAGACTCATTTGGTGGACACCACAGGCACTGGTACCAGCGCTAAGGGGAGGAAGAGACTGATGCTGAATTCAGCCTTGAGACTTCAGTCACATAAATCAAATACTCACCCCTAAGTTTACACCCCTCTTTAACTGACCACACAGGGCTATGCAAGAATTATTTAGTTGGTATTACTGAATTATTTAATTCGCTAAGTGCTCTGTAAAAATAAGATTTTTATTAAAGCTTAACTTACCTATTTTACTGTTCAATCAAAAGGCAAAATGGCTAAGAAAGCATTGCCTTGTTAGCCCTCCAACAGTTCAGCCAATTAAAGTAGACTTTTAAAAATATTGTATTAAAATAAATCCTTCTGAAAGGAATTGTTAAATTCCTACCATAGGCACTTCTTTTACATTGTAAAGTGTCTTATGTTTTACATTTCAGTTTGGCCTGTTTATACTCTGCAGCATTGGCACACGCAAATCTGAAGCGCATCGTATTGACATACACGTTAAATAAAACTGCTTCAAAAAAAAAAATCAAAGCCTTCCTGGTTTCTGACAGTAACAAGAGAGTCCATCATGCAAGACTGGAAAAGACTGAGTTGCAAGAATCACTACGCAAGAGGAATAGCTGCAGAGCAGAGACTGGAACAAGTGCAGACTTGCCAAATTTTGCTCAGCAAGAGCTTCACAAACTTCCACAACATGCACATTCAGAGAGAAGGGGGAAGATCCATCTGCAACCCCACCTACAACAGTTAAGACACATCCTTGGGGGTGGGGGGGGTACCATCAGCTCCTGAGAACTCCATAAATACTAACAAAATTAATGGCCTAAAGTTCCACATGTGGCTCAAAGAGTCCATGTCAGTTTGGGTTCAGCTTTAAGAATCTCAATTCTATTTTCTGATACACTGAGACTCCATAGACCCTGTTAAGTAGCCCAAAGATTTGGGAGACTGAAAGGATCTTCCAGTGTTGCCTTCTGCAGTACCAAGACACTGCAGGAAAGAGGGTAGGAAGAGGAGGACTTCTAAGTGGTAGAGCCATTCAATACAGGGTATGAGAAACCATCCACCTGAGGCCCGGACCACTTGAAACATGCTGGTGAAGGGTCTAGAGCACAAATCTTATGAGGAGCAGCTGAGGGAGCTGAGGTTGTTTAGCCTGGAGAAGAGGAGGCTGAGGGAAGACCTTATCGCTCTCTACAACTGCCTGAAAGGAGGTTGTAGTGAGGTGGGTGTCGGTCTCTCCTCCCAGGTAACAAGTGATAGAATGAGAGGAAATGGCCTCAAGCTGCGCCAGGGGAGGTTTAGATTGGATATTAGGAAAAATGTCTTCACTGAAAGAGTGGTCAGGCAGTGGAACAGGCTACCCAGAGAGGTGGTGGAGTCACCATCCCTGGAGGTATTCAAAAATGTGTAGACATAGCATTTCGGGACATGGTTTAGGAGACATGGTAGTGTTGGGCTGATGGTTGGACTTGATGATCCTAGAGGTCTTTTCCAGCCATTAATCTATGATTAATCATGGCGATTATATATAAAGGAATGTCTTTGACTTTCCTGCAAATATTGACGCCATTTTGCCAATGTCTGGCCCAAGTATTCTCTCCTTATTTTGGGCCTTGCTTTCACATCCAGAATACTGGGTGCAGCTCTAATCATCTCCAGTTAAAAACAAACAAACAAGAGAATAATAAAAAAAAATCTAGCAATTCAAAGGAATAGGCTATCAAAGATTTAAAAATGCTTTTTCTATAGGAGAAATTAAATAAACTAGGACTCTTCACCCTGGAGAGAAGGCAGATGAGCTCAGAAGACATGAGAGAATTCTGCAATGCCAAATGATAAAAAGAAAAAGCAAGATACAGTTACTCATTGCACCTCCCCAGAAGTCAGGAGTACCTAAGAAGTTACCAGGTAGCAAGTTTACAACTTGCTAAAAGACAAGAGGAAGGCCACCCATGGTCTTTCCCCAAAGCTGTGCTACTGGTAGTGCTGGGAAAGGTGGTCCCTTGGCTTGGCCAAGTTTGGAAGTTACACTCTCACCCAACCACAGGACTGCCAAGGGGCACAAGCCCTTGCTGGCCACTGCACGTGTGATTACATGGCTACTCCACTCTCCCATTGCTGCTGCAACCACTTGTTCTTGGCCACGTTGCTCAGCTCAGTTGCACGCAGGTGAGTTCGTGCTTCCCAGAGAACCTCCATGTTCTTTGCAAAGTGTTTCCACTGGAATAAAGTGTTTGATTGAAATGTATTGACAAATGTTCTTCTCCATATGATGTAGTTAAGAGTCTACCATTTACTAGACCCGCAGAGGAGCTAAGAAGCCAAAGTCCCTGCACAGGCCAGCCCAGGGGGTAAAGGCTGAGGAACAACACAACCAGGTGATATTTTGGGCAGCAGGACAGCTGTTTTCCCCATCACTCTGTCAGCTCAACTTGACATACTTTCCTTTTTGCAATGGGACAATAAACTTCTATTTTACATATGTTACTTAAGACATATAAAACTTTTAAAACAGTCCACAAGACTTCCTCTAGACTCCTCAGATTTACTATTCTTAGTGAAGAATGGAAGTTAAAAGGAGACGAGTTTTGACTCAAAGAAAAAGAAATGCTATTAAAAAAGCAACAGGGGACAATAATTGCATAGAACAAAGTTGTTATGGAGCATTAATGCCCTGAGGTGGCTGTGAGCAGTCTTTTCACACCTATTCGTCGGTTCTCAATTTTTAACTCAGTTCATAGATCCTGCCAAATTCCCATTGGGCTTCGCAAACTCAACATCACTCAACTTCACTCCAGTGAAATGCAGCTACCCACAGGGCAGGGAGGTTTTCATCTTGTTCCACTCAGGTGTTGGAAGAAATAAAGATTTCAGGCAAAGACAACCAGACACACACTGTTCTTACAAAATATTTATCACTATGCAGGGTGATCAAAGAAATCTTTTTAGTACCTTCTCTGACCAGATGAACAAATCTTCATCTCTACACAAACTTAAGATGATCAGCTCAAACAAGACTGTCTCAGTCAGAAGCTCAGAACCAACAACCTATCCTCCCCTTCTGTCTATCAGGACATCATAACACTTTAAAAGCAAGAGTGGAGTAACTATCAATTTCTGAGCATGTGAAAGCTCAGATGATCACAATTTCTTGCAGTGCATGAGCTGCACCCAACTCAAGTCCTGGATATGCAAATTATTTTGCAGATGATGCAAATCAAGTTAAGATACAAACACAGCTTGCTGACCAGAAACCAGCACCAGTGGTGCACAGCCAGCCTTCAGCAACCAAGTGAGTATTGGTTCTCTAAACAAGTTATAAAACCACTGGACTGACAGATCAGCTTTTACTGTATAAATTCATGTCTTTTGAGGTCTGGTATGACCCATGGTCACTCTGATTTGAATGCACATTACACTGACTTCACACCAAAGGAAACGACCATATAAGAGTTAACTGGAAGCTGGCAAACATCCCAATCTTCAAAAAGGGCCACATGGATGACCCCAGTAAGTGCAGGTCCATCAGTCTCACTTCTGTGCCTGGCAAAATTATGGAGAAGATTATTCTGGGAGTTATTGAAAAACACCTGAAAGACAATGCAGTCACTGGTCCCAGCCAGCACGGGTTCATGAGGAGAAAGTCCTGCTTAACAAACTTGATTTCCTTCTATGACAAGGTTACCCACCTAGCTGACCACGGAAAGCCAGTTGATGTAGTTTTTTTGGATTTCAGTAAAGCTTTCAATACTGTCTCTCACAGTATCCTCATGCACAAAATGCCCAGCATACAGCTGGATAAACACGTAATGCAGTGAGTGAGCAATTGGCTGATGGGTTGGGCTCAAAGGGTCACAGTAAATGGGGTTACATTGGGCTGGCAGCCAGTCACTAGTGGGGTTCTGCAGGGATCCATCTTGGGGCCGGTACTCTTTAATCTCTTTGTAAATGACTTGGATGCAGGACT
>VZTV01076690.1:32461-43842 GCA_013400875.1 Anhinga rufa
CCCCTACTAAGATGGTACCAGACCTGAATCAGATGTACAGTATTACTAAGGGAGCCCATTTTAAATAAAAAAAAAAAGGCCACAAACCACATACCCAGCCAGTGTTTATTTGATGGTACATACATACAACTCAGTGCATCTCCTGGCTACCAAGGAGTATGCATGTCATGATTTAACTCCAGCTGGCAACTCAGCCCCATGCAGCCACTTGCTCACTGCTCCCTGGTGGGATGGGGGAGAGAATCAGAAGAGCAAAAGTGAGAAAACTCATGGGTTGAGATAAAGACAGTTTAATAGGGAAAGAGCGAGCCACGCATGCAAGCAAAGCAAAACAAGGAATTTATTCACTACTTCCCATGGGCAGGCAGGTATTCAGCCATCCCCAGGAAAGCTGGGCTCCATCACATGTAATGGTTACTTGGGAAGACAAACGTCATCACTCTGAGCATCCCCCCCCCCTTCCTCCTTCTTCCCCCAGCTTTATATGCTGAGCATGACACCATATGGTGTGGGACATCCCTTGGGTCAGTTGGGGTCAGCTGTCCCAGCCGTGTCCCCTCTCAACTCCTGTGCACCCCCAGCTACTTGCTGGTGGGATGGGGTGAGGAGCAGAAAAGGCCTTGACTCTGTAAGCACTGCTCAGCAGGAACTAAAACATCCCTGGGTTATCTACGCTGTTTCCAGTACAAATCCAAAACATAGCCCCATACCAGCTACTATAGAGAAAATTAACTCTATCCCAGCCAAAACCAGCACAGTATAAGAATAGAAGCAGAAGTACCTCATCACCCATCTGCTGCTCCAACACACCTACTGGGGGATCTCCGGACCTGCTGCACCGTTTGGCAATTCTCCATGAGGATGTTCCCGAACATCCCGTGCTCTTGAACATTACACTCAAGAGCCCCAAAGCAAGGCATGCTGCTCCTTCTCATTTAAGTGAAGCAATGAAGTAGATTTCCTACAAATGGTAAACTGTGATCAACATTCCCCCAAAGCCCTGTCTGAACCTTGTCATCTACCAAATGCCTCCGCATGGAGCTGTGCACTTCTACCCCGGCTGCAACGCCAATACAATATCTTTTTAACACAAAGGAGACTCTTGAAGGACAAACGATGTTTCTTCAGCTCCAAGTTCTTCAACCCTCTGACAGGTGAGTGTCAGGAGAGGGCTCAGCCAGGGGAGCACAGACAGAGATACTTTAAAATTATATAAATAAATAAAGAGCCCATTTTTGACTCCGCTTGCTCTCCCCCTCCCTTTAAGTAGGTCACTCTGCCTCCTATGGAAATCAGCTCGCCTTCAAAGCAGGTTTGCTCATCTCCTTCCTTATCTCCTTAATATTAGAAATGTGCAAGCGTTGTAAGAGCAAAGGCTAATTTCAGACTAATTTGATTTATTCCTGGCATGGGTATAAATGTGAAACCAAATTTGCTTGTCAAAAAAACCTGAAACATGAAAAACGAATGAAAGCTTGCAAGGTGTCTGCCATATGGTTAGTGCTGAATTTGGTACAGCGCTACAAGTCCAACTCCCTGACAGATAACACAATGCAAATGGAACACAAAGGGTCTTCGTGACCTACCAAGGGGGGGAAAAAAAAAAAAAAGAGAGAAAAAAAAATCTCTTGAATTAGACTGTAAAAGCTCAAGAGACTGACATGAGAGAAGCATTTTTCCAATTTCAGCCTGAAAATGAGGGTCTACCTTTTTATTTCTTTAACCTAACATAGAGCCTTCCAATTCGTACTGCCAATTAATAAAGCACATAAGACAAGCCTGATCCTAACCCCACTGAAGTCCTGGAAACAACACAGCTTGCACCCCTAATGATGAAGCGAGTTCCTTGGGATTTTCCCAACCCACCCGTATGTTGGGACGCAGGCAGGATCCACTCATCAGAAGAATTTACAGTCCAGACAGGCTGGGCTAGAGGGTTTTAAACACCATCAGCACTTTGAGCTGTCCCCATACAGACTCACAGATAATGTTCATGTTGATCGAACCAAGCAGCTTCTTCCAGTGTCAGCCTAGATCACTGCACATGCACAGGACCGCCGTGGCTCTGGCACCCTGGGCTCCTGCAGACTGCAGGGGTGGCCGCTGCCACTCAGCTCCTTTTAGGAAGCTCTGGGGGCCTGGCAGGGTTGAGTATGCCTACTGCAGAAAATGCAACTGAAGGCATGAAAAGAAATTTCAGTGCTCACAGAAGGCAAATACTGAAAGGTTTTATCTAATAACATCTGAGTAATGAGTCAAAGAAAACAAACCACAAGAATGTTATCACTACTTGAATGCTCCTATCAACAATTTTGTTTAAAAAAAATAATCAGCATTTTAAAATTCACCTATAAAGGAATTCCCTAAGACTGGAAAAGTATTTCCCTTTGCACCTCTGAAGATAATCGCGTGGTACAAGACCCTGACACAGCATATTCAGCAAAGTTCTCCTAACTCACAGTTGTGCAAGTTCAGCCTGTTCTTTTGCTCCACTGATCCAGTCAGAAGACTCCTAGATCAGCTTTTTTTTTTCCCCCAACTTCTTGAGTTTCAACTCTTAAGGTTTTAAGCCAAGGCTCAGCATGGAGGTGTGAGAAGGCAAAGGAAGGAGTGGGCAAAAAAGTAAAAATATCAGGTTTTGGGTGGGGTTTTTTTGTTTTGTTTGTTTGTTTTGGGTTGTTCTTTTTTTTGTTGTTGTTGGTTTGTTTTTCTTTTTAACTTCTGGAAAAAAGAGAGAGAGGGGCTGTAGGTCTGATGCTGCCTCAAACAGCATCAGCATTTTGCCTTCTAGACAGCAGAAAACGAGCCTATGGCTAAAAAGCAAGAAATAAGTTCAGTAAATATGTAACCTCATTAGGGCTGTGCAGGAGCTGTTGCTGGTTGCCAAAGTTCAGCACGAGAAGGACCTGCAGCGCATCGTACCCTGGCATCACAGTCACTTCTTCCAAGGCAGAAGGAATTATTTCACAGGATGTGAAGTGGAAAGATTGTATTTAAAGCTTTCACTTACATTCAAGCTTCCTTAAGAGTTTAAGGATTTGGTTCCTGACTTGACTACTGTCTGCTGCACCTAACCCTGAAGCACTGCCCATATTCTGGGACATGCTCATAAGCCGTGTTTACTGCCAGGCCATACCTGCCAAAAATTGAGGTTTAAAAAACATAACTGAAATAGGCCTGGTGGCTTCTGATTTTGGAAAGGCCATTATTAATATTAATATGTATAATTTTATAGTAGGAAGAAATACAGAAAATAGACAGCACTGTGCCTTAAGCCCTAGAATCAACTGGGACTTTTGGCAGCACATGCTGGAGAAGACAGACAGTAGCAGCTGTCAAGTCACAGCTGGAGTTGCCTCTGCTGAAGGTCATTGAGAAATGGGATTAAAAAAAAAGAAATAAAAACAGGTAAAATCCAAGGTAAAATGAAATGCAAGGAGGACAGACAACTGAGTTAAGAGGCTTTCCTTGCTTGCAAAGCACCTAAATTGTTCTGAGTTGCTTATTCCCCTTTTTTCCCCTCCTTCCTAACTTACACTTTACAAGTTCTTTTTTATTACCACTTTTCTTGCATTCTTGACTGTGTTTTGCAGGGAGGTCCATCAGACTATAAGGTCAATGGCCTTATAGCAACTGTGGGGCATTAAACTAGTTTGCATGGTCCCACCACATGGGCCCTTGGAGCAGCAAAATGGACCATGAAAAAGCCACCCTGCCTTTTCCTTCCCCACAAGCCACTTAAGAAGCTTGCAAAGCTGCTGCCCAGGCTGCTACCTTTCAGACAGCCACACTTTCCCTCTTATAAATTTGTTGGAAAATCCTAAAGATTAATAAAAGACCAATAGAGCAGGAATAAATCAAAAGGGGCTCCACACCAACCACCACTAGGTATGCCCTCGCTGACTCGGCATGAGTTTATGCCACAAACCAATGCTTACTAAAAATATATGTGCTCTCCAGCATTGCTGCTCCTCTGCCAAATCCAACTCTTCCTGCTTCCACTGGGGACCTTTATATCAAAAGCCTTCTAATGAAGAACAGTATGAGGCGAGCACTTAATGCCAACCTGCAAAAATCACCGATACTACTCAATGCTCAGACATAAAAAAAAAAAAGTCACCAGCAGTTAGCTTGAAACTAGGACAGCTGCAGCATTTAAAACACCTACTACAAATGGGAACTACTTAGGCACATCATAATTAGTAAATGGCAAATATTAGGAGTTATGGGAAAAGAGATCGTTAAAACAGATTTTAATAGCCCAGCATTTCATACATTCAGATGTGAAAATCCAGTCAGCATACACTTTGAGCATTAAGCCTACATTAAGAAACAAACTGCTTCATTTCTGGAGTTGTAAAAACAAAGGTTAAATGTCTGCTTCAGCACAAAACCTGTAATTTTTCCACAGTGACTGTATTGTTTTGCTTTACACAGTTAACAATACCTGCCCCGGCTTTATACCCACACATCTTCTGAACGCTCTACACAGCTAACACTTGAATCATCAAACCAGCAAAAATACCCAAGAACTACATTTGGCATTAAGGTTTCTGGAAGTAACCTATCTTTTCAGTTATACTTCATTTATATAAAATATCAAATTAAAAATAACACTTTTTTTTTTGCAGACAGCCATTTTTCTACTACTTGTAACAAAACCACCAAGCAACTGCGCTGCATTCAGACATTCCTGTAGCAAAACAGAGCTGCCCCCAGGACCCCTGCTCCCTGCCTGGACACCTTGTCCCATGCCCCTCTCTCCCCACCAATTCCCATGTTGCCCACCCATGACAGCTTCATCATCTCCTCCCTTCTCTGCTCCTGTGGTTTCTCAGCCCCATTTCTTTTGGAACTGCTAGTTCAGTCCTTCCATTCCTTCTCCCTTTGTACCAGCTTTTGTCCCTCCATGGGAACAATGGTAGATGTTTTTCTCAGACATTGTTTCCAAAAACATCTGGACCAGTTTTCTGGGATTAAAGATAAACATGATCTTGACAATACCTGACCATATCAGCCTAATTGGAAAAAATTATAAACAAATTAAAGCAGTTTGACATTATGGAAAAGGCTGGGCAGCCTCAGAATAAGATACTACCAGAGGTATCTACACCTGTGTCTGCAGCTTTGGAGTGAATTACTTTCTTTGGATATCCAACTCCAGTAATTGTAACTGGAGCTGGGTATTTCTAGATATGGAGTTCCAGTAATTATAATCAGAGCTGGATGTTCAAGGGAATTCCAAGGTTTTCCAAACAGCTGCACAAAGAACATAAATTATGCTGGATGCCTCAAATTGTGATGTGATGTTGAAGTATTATTCCTTTCCGTTCATTGCCTCTTTCCTCATTGTAGCCTGGCAGCTGGTTCTAATTTGCAAGGTCTGATGCTGTTCTATAGGATCAAACAGGCAGCATCAGTAGGGAGGAAAATTTGTGGAAGGAACATAGCGTTAATTAGCATTTGGAAGTTGGGCAACTTCCTGAGAAAGGACTGATAAAAGTGTAAAATCCCATTTTACTGCCTAACCTCTTTTATGTCTGTGCAGAACAGCTATTAAACTCCCCCAGAAAGTCACTTACTGATTCAGTGCTTGATCCAAAGACAACTGAAGTCAATATGACCTGACCCCAGTAACACCTTCCATGTAGGACATTGTAAAAGCCAGTAACTACCTTTAGACACTCCTGACAGGGGCAGATTTCTAAATGAAAGCTGTCTGCATGCTCATAAAACATCTGCATGATCCAGCTGTCATACTGTCCCTTCATACTACATGCACTAATCAAACAGCACCACATTTGAACCACCCCCCTTCACGTCACAGAAAGCAGCTCACCCATCCCTGGCCAATTAGGTTAATTATTCCTTTATTTCTACAGATACTGCAGTTTTGTTTCTGACTCCCACCTGCAGAGCTTAAAAACCAGCTGCTCTGTCCCATTGGGCATTGCACATGGCAATCAAATCAGCCTTATCCAAAGAGCACCTGCCCCACCACCAGCATCTGCTCCTCCAAATTGAGGCTTCTGGCCCTCACCTTACCACAGCCAGGGTCCCACTGCGTATCCCTTCATGAATTGGTACATGGTGAGTATTTTCCTAATTTTGAACCAAAAGTTGAAGCTGTCCCCCATAACTCACAGGGGCAAGTAAAGCTTCTGGAGGCAGAAGCCCTGAGGAAGTACACAGCCAGGAGCTGCTGCCTGTCCCTTCCCCAGCCCTCAAAGCCCACGTAGACCCTTCAGCTGTATGGCTCGGCTCAGCATGCTGCTCCTGGATGAAGCCTCACCCCTGCCTACTGCTCTCACCAGTACTGCAGTCCTCTCTGTCTGCCTCCCTCCCTCCCCCCAGCTTCACTTGCACATCCTCCTGCTCTATTATTTCATTTCCTTACACATCTTGCCTTCAACCTAGTCGACATATAATTAATATAGATTTAAACCAACATGAGTTTTAAATCCAAAAGCCACAGGGAATTAACACAACATTAGGTCTAATTCTCCCCCACCTTATACCTCACTCTGTTGCATGATTTATCTCGCTAAAGGATAAGCGGTTGGGAATGGCCTGTTTCTCACTGGGTTATAGTACCAAATATATGGGACATGAACCAGCCAAGGCCACTGGGCAGGGTCTTAATGTAAGCGAGTGGTAATCACCTAATTAAGGCTACATTCCAGTCATTGGTTATGGTAAGGAATAAGAAGTGAGGCAAAGATCTCTCCTATTCTTTCTCACTTTTTCTGTTCCTACCTCTTAATTCCAAATATTTTCAAATCCTCAAGACATCTGCCACTTTTTCTTTGTTTTCATACCATTTCCCACAAATAAACTTCTTAATCTCCCTCTGCCCTTGAGACATTCACTCACAGTAATACATGAGGGAACTTAAACCCCTAACTAGTATATTTTTTTTCTAATATTATTCTAAGTGACTTGTCCAGCATCACACAAAGTGTTGGAAGAAAAACTGAGACCTAACCCTTTCCTACTGAATGCCTGGTCCCCTTAGTGGTGACACCAGTCCCTTCTGATTCCATGAATAACAACTTCAAACAAACTGGAGTTCCACATTACGGTGTTTGGTCTACACTTAGCAAAGGGCAAAGCACTACATGGCCCCAGCCTTGGCTACAGGTTTAGACAAGTGTAATGGTTATTACTATTATTGCCTTGTCAGTACAAATATAAAAGACTGAAATAAAATCTACCAGAACAGGGGTTTTATGTTCCAAGCTATTTGAAGTATTCAATGTTCCAGCACACTCACTAAAGGTGGTACACATTAAAAACACACAAAGGTCAGCAAAAATTATTTTAAACCCGGTTTCAGAATATAAGCAAGCTTTAAAATATCATTAAATGGCTTTCCACTTTCTTTTTTTCTCCTTTGCTTTGTGTTTTTAGAGTAAGATCAAGCAATTGTTTTGGAAGAATTTGTAGTAATTTGGTGCAAACATGAGTACTCTCATTATTTAATTTAGGGTGCAATAAAGGCAAAGACCCAGAAATTCTAGTTGTTTCTTTTTAAAATTAACCTTCTTGCTTCATCTTTATGCTCTGAGAACATGCACAACCATGGCAGGCTGTTACACTGCCTGAAATACTACTGCCTGAAATACTACACGAGCAAATGAAGATTAAAACAAAGATTACATAAATTCTGATGATTGTCAGGTTAAGAGACGTTGCTTGACACTCTTGTGCTCTCTGCAGCTTGAGGAAACACCCAAAATAATTCAGCTAAGGCACTGTTGGTATCTGTTAATCCACTGTTGATTTTTCTCTTGTAATGGTTTTCTGCCTTCTGTATCTCAGCAGCACTTAGACATACCAAGGAAAAGCAATTTGGAGTTCCATTGCCTACAAACACAAAAAGGCCCTACCATTAAGCAGAGGAGATAGGAGAAGAGAAAACCCTGTATCCTGTCTGGGTGCTGGGGAACGGAGACAGGGAGACTAAGGACGCTCAAAGGCAGCACACAGCAGAGCCCAGGGCTTCTGCCTTCCCCCAGAGCCTTTCCCTACCAGACCCCAGAGAAGTGCTAGTGCTGGGCAATCGCACTTCAAACCACAGGAAGGAACACAAGACATTTCTGGTTGCACATAAACTGAGGGTACTAAAGGGAAAAGGGACCAAGGATTCCCTTTCCTTCCTCTGCGTCAAACGCCGACACATCACACAGTTGGTTTTACTGCACTAAAATTAAGTAATGAGGTGCAACAAGGCATGCCAGCTGTGCAGTAGGAAGTGGTGATTTACTCCATATGACACAGCCCCAGCCTTTAAGAGATCTTTCATTTCCCTATCAGTAGGAAGAGAGGTGCTTTTACACAACAGCCTGGGTCGGACAACTTAGGAAGATCCCTATTTTTAAAAGACCCGTTTACCAAGAGTTATCATATTACTCCCCTATTACAGATCCTGTGAAGCTCTAGGTATTTCCTGTTCCAAGACTGAACAAGCACTGTAATATGGCAGATAGCCTTTAGCATCACTGTCTGTGGGTATCAGGTATCAGAGCAATTCAGAGGGATCGAATCCCAGGGAGGGCAGTATCACAGAATGGGTACGCGTTACACAGCAAGAGGCACGCAAGCAGAGTTCATAGGGTTTTTAAAAAGGAAAAAGCAAACTGATTTTTATCCAATATGCTCCTGATTTTAGGGAATTGTCTGGTTTTCTTCAGATACCTTTGCATCTCCCCACTGACAAAAGCATCAAAGCCCTAAGACTGCATCAGAAGCACGGTGTGTAATTGCTCAGTGACAGAGGAAGGCTCAGCATAGCACTCTCCTGCACGTAATGTTTTACGTAGGGCTCTCATTGCATCATTACCGCATTATTTTTAGATAACCATCAGCGAATGTCAGGATGTGGGTCGATAGCTATTAGATTTATAGGCAGAACTAGCTATGCTTGTAGCAATAAGATGTAAAGCATTCGACAACTTCTTGAAGAAATTTGACCACGGGGATTGGGGGCTAGGAAATATGGTTGCTAGTACTCCCAAAACTGTTTAGGAAAAATAATATTGTACCGCTAGGATACATTACTGAAGCTCAATCACTGCTATTGACTCACAGTAGGGTCAATACTATGTGTATTCAGTTCGAACAGCCCTTTGCAGACTTCGATAAGGACATCTTACCAAAAAAGTCTCCCTTTTAAGTTTAATATTTCAACATGCAGAATGTCCTCACCTACCCCGGGATCCAGGCCTATCTGTAGGAGCTGGGAACTGGCAGCCTGCCAGCCTGCCATAACATCTGGACCAGATTGTTCAGTTTTAGATAAAGATTAGTGGCATAAATCACAAAATGAGTAAAACCTTTTTAATTACCTGGGAAAGCTCATTTCTATTTTCTTTTGTGCTATGCTTTATTAACAGGTAGATTTGCTCCCAGGCAGCACACAAGATTTTCTTATTAGAAATGTATGTGCTTTCTACGTAATGCGGTAAGATGGTGGCCAAGAGTACACCGTAAGGACTCCCCAAAATCCAAGCGCATTGACAGCATATGCCTAAAGCTGACTTCATCCATCTGTCCTCCCTGATCAAAGCGGAAGATCTCCAAGCAGCAAGCATGGGATGCTGTCATCTCAGCAATGCCTGCTGCCTTCCCAAAGGCCTCAGGGTATCCAAGATGCTGTGCAAGCCCACCAGATGTGACACTCCGATGGCTGAGTCGCGCCCTTCTGGAGTGGCAGCTGGAAGCTAGGAAGCATGCCTTGGGGCACTGAAATGTTTGCCAAATGCATCCAATTCCAAATGTCTCTTACTGGAGACACAATAGTACACCACTGATCCGGACTGAGGCTTGGAAATCATACCATAATTCACATAATCACATTGCCTTTTTTTTATTGGTATCCTTATTAAAATATTAAAATATTCCTAAAATCTAACTAATTTGGCAGTGTTAATCTAATGTACCTTTGTGAATTTTATCATTGAGGTAAAGGTCCGGTTCTCCATTCAGGCAGACCTGAATTAATATGCAAGAATAAAATACCAACGTTGTCACTATTTTCTAGTCATTGCTGTTGCATCTCATGAATCTTGTGTTGTCTCCGCATGATAAATGTGTTAGTGGCTTATTACTCATTCATTGCCAATGACAGTGAATATTCGGATGATGATGCCAAACAACTATCGAAAACAAAAATTATCTATCAGTTCCTAGTCAGCCGGGTTGTAAACTAAATGTCACATTAATGTCTAAGCTTCCAGATGCTTCCTAAATGACTATCTGAAGCCTTATCTTTTAACTCCATTATTTCCCTAAGGAGCATTTCTTTTATTCATTCTTTGATCGGTATCAGTCCCAATTTCCATGGACCTGATAAGAATAATTTACAGACAGCAATTTACAGACCACTTTCCTGCAGTTAGTAAGTTTAGGCTGGGAACTTCTAAAAGCATGTACTGAATTGGATAATATGCATTATTACTAATGGGGTATATGGCAACCAGATCTGTTAGGTATATGATATAAATACTAAAGCTGCCATTTTTATCAAGTAGCTATATAAGGCTATACAAAATAACACAGTCAGTTTCTACTTCAGAAGTATCATGGTAGTGGAGCAGACAGGGAGACAGCATCTCAGATCCTGTGTGATAGCCATCCGTTAATACAGTAGTCACATCCCCATAGCGTATCACTACATCATCATTTCTTATATCAAAGGATTTCACCCAGCAAGGCTGTGCTTGTATTAAAAGCTATTTTATTTCATTAGCATGATTAAAGTTTGGGCCCTTCTGCCTACAGACAGCATTTCCCTACTCTCAATTATTTACATTTAGTAGTTTATCTTAATCCGAGAATTTCTTAGCACTTTAGTTAATATATTACCTGCCTGTTAAAATCTTAATATTACCAGTCTGTGGGTGTAACACTATTACATACTACTAAACGGCCAACAGAACCACTTTTAATCTGCCTTATTTACATATATAATCTTTATACTCAATAGTTAGCTAAGTTTGTAATGTACTTTGAGGATGATAAGTGTTATAGAAGAAGATAAACATTATCTTATTCCTTATGGGAAGTAAATCCACATATCTCTAAAGTGTTTTAAGTTAATTAAGTGCCATTTTACAAGGGGGATAGCAAGACCATGCAAAAGGCTGTGTTTCAGTATTGGCCTCGATGTCCATATGCAACCCTCACAAAGTTAATTTCCTAATTGGATAAGCAGACAAGAGCACAATCTGTATGCAGGGAGGCTGCTGGCACGCACTTGTTCATACATCAGCATGTGCAAATAATTCCATGTGCAAAAGCACAGATGCAAGCTTGTCCAAAAAATGAACATAGGCTTATTTAACCACCAAGGAATTTAAAGTTCCTCTTCAACTTTTAAC
>VZTV01076692.1:0-47048 GCA_013400875.1 Anhinga rufa
TTTTTTTTTCCCTGCACTTCTTGTACTGAGCTCCAGCTGAAAGCTGAGGTGGTAAGTTCAGGCAGGAGCGTGAAAACCGCTGCTGTTGCTAGAGTTGTGGAGGAATTGAGGGCTTCCAGAAGAGACCTCTGGGAGCCTCTAGTCTGATCCCTGCTCACACGGGGCCACCCGATGAGGTTGCTCAGGGCCTAGAGCTGCTGAGGTTTGAATGTCTCTGAGGTACGAGATTATGCAGCCTCTCTGGGCCCCTCTTCCAGTGTTGGACAACACTTGGGGGAAAAATGTTTCGTTGTATTTAGCTTGTACATGATAAAATGAGGAGAGAGGTGTACTCTCCTAGAACAATTTTTATAACAGCTTGTCCATCTGTAGACATAAAGTAGCTGAATGTCTTTGGCTATTTGTCATCCTCGGGGTGTTGGAGCACACAGGTTTCAAGGACAGCCCTGTAGCTGCATGGTGACTTTGAGCTACTTGATTTTAAACAGTGTTTTAATAATTTGTGTTCCTAGACATCTTGTTTTCACATCGTACTTGCTTTATCCTTATAGTGCTTTGCTGTTGATCATTGTTCATCATTTGCTCATTTTTGAGGAAGCTACCCTTCTGTGCTTTGTAACTGGGGACGCAATGCTTGCATGGCTCCATCGGGGCACATCATGTCAGAGCAGTGCTCGAGTGCTGCCGTGATGAGAGGTGAGCGATGCTCTTTGCTGGGCTGCTTCTGGCAGGCTTGATTGCTCTGCTCCAGGTTTAGTGCTGCAGTGAGGGGGTCGGGCTCACTTGACTCCAGACAGCAGCTGCTGCTGACACTGCAGGACAGCATGAGACAGAGGTCTTCGTCCTTACAGGTGTTTTCATCATAGCCTGATTATTAGCGCTGTATCAGGATTTTTATATCTGTTCTTTTGGTTGTACTATTCCTCTTGGTTCTGTTTGCTGGTTGCAAACCACCAACAAGAGCTATGAACTATCCTGATGCTTTTATTTCGACCCATATAATCTTAAATTGAGTATACTGGCCCAGATGCTTCATTTGATGAAATTGTTAAAGCAACCGGTTCTTGTGCAGAACTAAATTTTGAGAAGGGCAATGCATTCTGGTTTTGTGTGGTATGACTGCAGCCTGGATTGCTGCTCAAGGTCGACTGCATGGTGAACTTCCAGGTAGTCTCACTCTCACTGCAGTTTTAGTTCCTGGAGCTGTTTGCAGGTACAGAGCATATTTGTGGGCTGAACTGCTCGGGAATTTATGGGAGAGCAAGATGCCTGTCACCCATTTCTGGTCTCAATTGTTACAGCTTTTGTTACTGGAGAACACGTAGGTGTCGTTACGCCTTTGCTGTAGCCTTCCTCCCTTGTCCTCTGCAAGAGGGGACAATCCAGTCCTGCATTTCTCCCACACATTGCTGGTAGCTGCTGCTTAGCTCTGCCTTTGCAGCTGAGGGCTTGTGTGGGCTGGCTGCTGCTTCGTGACACCAGTGCCTTTGCTCCCCTCTGATAAATTGTTGTCAGCCTTCAGGTTGGTCTGTCGGAGCCTGCTGCTGGGCACGCTCCAGGAGCGATACGGCTGTCTCTTCTGGTCCAGGTGCACAGAGGTGACTGGCATCACCTGCCTTTTGGCTGTAGCTCCTATGCCTGTCTTTTCCCAGGGTAATATGTATTCAGTTCTGACTTCTTTTGCTCCAATTACAGGTTTAAATTTGTGCTTGCGTTGTCTGTCATCCTTTGTACCCACAGTGAGTCAGTGGTGAAGGAGCTGATCTTCCTTATCAGAAGTAATGTGAGAAACCTGCTGTGTTTTTTTTCCTTGCAGTATCCCTTTTAACCTACCTGTTTTCTTCCCGAAGAGCAGTTTTCAGTCAGTGCAAAGTGCAGTATTTAGTGCACTGTAACTTGCTTCTGACTGATTTGAAAATCCAAATCAATCTGTAGGTTGATTTTTACATTGCAGCAAGTCTGAGTTTCTTTTCTGTATTGTTTTGTGCTTACATATAAATTGCATTGTAGCTAGGTAACTTATTTGGGTAATTTTTGGTAACAAGTATGCAGTACTATCAGAGCCCTTTGCTTCTTGTAGGTCTCTTAAGATCTAGTGCTAATGGCCAACAACTCAGGTCATCACCCTGAAATGTGAGTTGTCCCAGCCTGCTGTCTGGAGGGCATGCAGGGCAGGCAGCTCGCTGTGCTGTAACATCCTGGAGATTTGTCCCCTAAATAGGATAGTGCTTCAAAACTCGAGCTAGCTGGAGGTGTTAAATTTCCCTTCAGGTCTTCATTATGCTGTTCAATTATTTTAATCATTCCTGTGGCACGTTGGCAGGGATCTTTCTACATTTTTATATCAGCCTTTGTTTGGTTTCAATCAAAAAGCTTGTTTAATAATTAATTACTTAATATTTCTCTGTCTGACAACTGCAGGCTGGGCAGAGAGAGTTAAAGCTGGAGGATAGCAAAGCTGGATGTGCTGTTGTTGTTGGGTCAGTGATTGCTGACTCACACAGGCATGTGTGTGAGGATGCTAGGGCTGAGCCTTCAGGCTATGTATGAATCAACTTCGGAATTAAGGATGCAAATTGAAAGCATGGTATTAAGGACCAGTGGCATCATTCGATTATCCCAGGGCTGCGACTGCCAAAGGCAGAACAAATCTCTGCCTTGGTCCCGTCCCGGGTGCTTACATGATTCACATCACCTTTGCAAGCACGGCCTCCTGGGAGTACTCGGCTGAAATGTGGCTTGTCACTCTGCGTCATCCTGGCCTCCTGCTGTCACCGGGTGATGTTGCTCATAACTATGACATTGCTGAACTTTTGGGTTTGTTGCTGCTTGCGAGTTATGTTGCCCATGTAAGCACTGTGAACCGCACAGCTATGATTTTTTTTGCTGTGTAAGCAGTATTGACTGGCTTGCATGTGCATTAGAAATGAGTTGTGCGTCTTTGCCCTGCATCCAGCAGTCCTTCCTTTCACACTAATTTGGGCTGAACTGTATTTCTTTCCTTTTTTTGTCTTTTATCTAACTCTTCAAGGATATTTCTGCTTTGAAATCACGACCAGATAGATGTATGCCCCTACAGTGACTTGGGGAGATCCTTCATTCCCTAAAAATAGTCTTAAATGGTCTTAATTCTCCAAGTCTTTCTAGATGAAGAACACTGGGCACGTGTAGCTGTTTAAAGCAGCTTCTGCAATGCATGGGAAAATAAGTATGGTGTGGTGGGAGCCTGTGCCTTTCTCTTTTCCTTCTTTAACACAAAGCAGTGATTCTTAATCTGTTATTAATAGCTAGAGCGGGTTTCTGCTAAGCACTTTGAGGAACAGAGCAAGAAAATGTCCTCCACACCTATTGCTTAAGTGTTACTGCTATGTGCATAAGACCTTCTTACTTTAGGCTTGTTGATTGGTACAGATACCTAAACGCTGCAGCTGTGTGGTCTTTTAAAGAACAGCAAACAGCTTCTTTCCATGGCATAGCTGTCGGATGTGATAACATGGGCTTGCAGTAGCAACCCTGTCCTGGCAGCGAAGCTCCCTTGGGAAGATGCTAGACCTCCTGGGCATGCGTTCAGGTTACTCGCTTTGTTTCTTCAGGGATGCTCCCTACGGTGTTAGGTGCCATGGGGCTGTAAGTGCAGCAGTGTTTGCAGAAGTGCAATGTTGGGTGCTTCCCAGCTGACCCGGTGCTCTGTGCCTGTCATTCATCCGAACACAGAATTAGAGTATTTGTCACAGCAGAAAATATCCATGGCAACTAATTTGCCAGTTCTGTGAATCTTCATGATTTTTGAAGTTTCTCTTTTTCTGTGAAATGCACAGGGGTGGTTCCACAAACTTTTTTTTTCAGGTCTTCTGCAACTGTCAGGAGTGATGGCTTTTCTTGGAAACGCATGAAAAATATACTGGTTCCAGTTCAGAAGACAGGGTGAGTTTGAGTGTGTTTGGCTCCAGAATGGACATGGGTGACTGAGATGTGCTCATGCCAGTAGGACAGAGATGTGCCCCATATCTCCAGATGGACTGTGCATGAGTGGGCATTACATGATTAAAAAACACCTTTTGGTCTTAAAAATGTGGAGATGATGTGCAGCAGGTGGGGGGTGCCACCTGTGCCTGCAGCTTGTTAAGAGTTAATGAGGTTTAAGTTTCAGTCTTTAGTTTGAAGTCCTTTTTGGAGGTGTGAGTGCTTGGGCAGTGCTGCATGGCTAGCTGTGGGGCTGGGTACTTCAGAAGCCCCATCCTTTATTTTTAAAAGACCAAGATCTTCAAGCTTTGCTGTTTCTGAGTGTGTGTCTTCCTGTGACTGATGCTGGATGCTGTTTATTTGCCATTTATTGTTCATGAGTTACCACTGGGGTGTTCCCCAGCAGACTGTGGAACAAAAACTACTACAGTTATAAACCTGTGTGGTCAAGTGAAGCTGACAGGCTTTATTTCACCCTTTCCTTGTCAGTTGGGTCTCTCTGTGGTCTGTGTTGGTGAGAGACTGCTGCAGGCTCCCCAGCTTTAAATCACTCCTGGGATGTAGTTTTTATAAGCAGGAGGGAAGAGAGTACTTAAAACAAAAGTAATTTTACAGGGGTACAAAAGGTGATAGTCATCTTAATCCTGTGTAGTTTGTACTGAGCGTGCGAGGCATGCTATCAGCTCGCACTGCCAAACCGTGTGGTACTTCCACTGTCTTGCGGCAACGTGTAGGACTCCCTTTTGAAGCTGGTCTAGTGTTGATGCTCACAGTAGCCGTATCCTGCCAAGGACTGATGAGGAGTCCTGTGCAGCTTGGTATTTGTTACTGTGTAGTGTTTGAAAGTCTAATTTGATTTTTATTTTTGGTAGCCATGATAAGATTACGCTGCATTAGTCCCAGTATTTGCTTGATAATGTCTTTATTAATGGGTGAGTGCACTCGCAGCCAGTCTGCGGCTGATACCAAATGGAACAGAGAGGTCGCTGTGTCAGAAGGCAGGTCTGGGTTTCAGAGGGACCGCGGCAGGCTGGAGAAATGGGATGATGGGAACCTCGTGGCGTTCAGCAGAGGTGAACACAAGCACTGTCGTGGGGTAGGGGGCTAGAAAACAGCTTTGCAGAAGAGCCCCTGGGGCTCCGGGTGGGCAACAAGGTGACCAGGAGCCCTCAGAGGTCAGCTGTCTCTGGCTGTGTTAGCAGAAGTGCAGCCAGCACGCTGGGGGAAGGGACTGTCCCCTCTGCTCAGCGCTGGGGAGGCCTCTCTGGGCTCTGAGTCTGGTTTGGGGCTCCCCAGGACGAGGCTGGAGTGGTGGAGTGATGTGGATGTGCTCAGCCTGGAGCGGAGGAGGGGAGACCTAATTGCTGCCCGCAGCTCCGTGATGGGAAGGTGCAGAGGACAGAGCCTGGCTCTGCTCATGATAGGATGAGGCAATGGGCTGGTACCAGAGCATTGGAAATCCTACATGGACACAAGGAAACATGTTTTAATTGGGAGTGGGGGCCAAATACTGGTATAGGTGTCTGGAGAGGTGCAGGAAGGTTCAAGCTGTGGCTAGACAAGGTCCTGAGCTACCTGATCTGGTTGCTTCTGCTCAGAGCAGGAGATTGGACCTGAGGCCTCCTGAGGTGCCTTCCAGAATCAGTTAATGTACCATTCTGTCATTATTTGGTTTCCAATGCTTAAAACCTGGTAAGTTTGCCTTCAGCTCGCTGGGTACGGATGGAGGATGAAGAAAAACCATGTCACGTCTATGGCTTGCCCTGGCAGTGGTGGGGGAGCACTGGCGATTCCTGCGTCTGGACACTTCAGGCTGTTTCACAGACTCCCCCACTTCTGTGTCACCCCACATTGTTCCTGTTACAGGGGGCTCACAGTGTGAGACCCTGTTACTCTCTCTTCCCCCCCCCTGATTCATGTTCCAGTGCCAGTATTGGCAGCCGTAACTGGGTGCTGGCTTTGGAGGGGGCAGGAGAGCTGCGCTGGCAGAGTGCTTGATGGAGCTGCATAGGGAGGGCTCCAAATGTGAAGTGAGGAGAAGTGACTGGGGCTTGCAGAGCATTGGGGTGTGCAGATAACCGGTGGTTTACTCCATCGTTCTGGTCCTTGTCTTGTACCTGCTCCACTCACCCCACGGGTAAGAGTCACGTCACGACCCGGGGAGGTGGGAAGGGATGGGCTGCTGGGTATGTCCCCGGCGGTCCAGGGCGCTTCTGTGCCTTGTGTTGGGAAATGAGCAGGATCCACTTATAAATCTGAAAAGCCGCTTTGGTGAGGAATCGGGACACTGGTACTTTCAGCACAGCTTGAACAACGCAATCTCACTGTGCCCTCTGTGCCGGTTCTAAAGTTTTTTTTTTAATAGTACTGAGAGTTTGGCTTTGTGAAAGCTAGCGTTACTCATCCAGCCCTTCCAGCTCTCAATTCCTGCACTGCTTGTGGCTGTACTACCTTTTTAAAAAAATCAATACAGTTTTATTCTCTAAAGTTATAAGTTGGCCTCTGAATTGAGGGAAGGACTTCTGCGTGACACTGGAACAGCCTGAGGATTGGCAAGCCAGTGTAAATGCACGTCTGAAATTTATGATGTAATTAAACTGTGCTTACTGGCATATCGTGGTTTTATTAGTTAAAGCTTATAATATAGTGTTTTGCCGGGATGCTTGGGGAGGTAAAGACCTTGATGGGTTTCTGATCCCTTTAAGAGTGGGATTTGCTGAGGAGCTGAAAGACAGAAATTTTGATATTTTCTGGCCTGTTTGCTTTTGCCTGTGTAGCCTCTGGGACATCCCAGGTGTGGGGCTGCCCTCGAACTGTTTCCTGAGGAGCCTGTGTTTTTATGTTGGTAAACGTTGAATGTGCACTGGGTGAGGTATCTACCTCTTTCCTCTCTGTCCCTTTCTTTTACATGTCAGGAAAAGCAGTAAAGACTTCTGCTTTGAAGTGGAAAACCTATGGATGCAAGCTCCTTGGATGTTTAGTTTTAAATTTAGATGTTGACTTCCAGAGGTCTAGCAAGTCGTCCTTTGTTGCCCTGTAATAAGCCAATTTTTTCCTCCTTACAGCCTGTAGGTACCAAGCCCTGAATTGTCACTTCTAAGTACCTTTAGACGATGCAGCACTGTATCTCAGCACAGATAAGGTCCGTAATTACTGGATTGGATTGAATTCTACTTCACATCTGCAGCCCTAAGCTGCCTTTACAGTGCAGTAATGGAATATCTCTCTGCCTGCCCATATCCGATATTCTCCATTTTAGGGACGTTACAAGTTAATATATTACCTGTCATCCCCTGCTTTAGAGACAGCATAAAGCATGTGCCGTGGGAACGAAACTGATTTCATTAGGATTTCTAAATTTGATTTCCAAGTGCACGATACCTATAACAGGCTTAATGATTGTGAGAGTCAAATTCTGCCGTCAGTGTAGATGGGGCACTGAGAGCTTTAGGGAAAAATCCCAGCGGATGTTGCAGGGAGGCAGTGACGCATGTAGCGAAGCACTGGGAGCGTGGCAGCGGAGCTTTCCTACGTAACGTGGCTGCTGTGCTGTGCCCTGGGTTTCACAGCGTACGGCTGGATGGTTGTAATGGGAGTACGAGCCGCATAATCTTTAACAAAGTGTGGTTTTAATATTCTTGTGAACTTGGTCCAAGACGTTTCCATGATGAAGATTTAAAATTTCTGTAGTTTTAGGAAGGAAGAATTTGTAAAGTAACTAGCTGAAATGCCAATAGTAAGCTGGCTTTTAATCACAGCACCCTGAAGCAGGGTATTGTCACAGGTGTGGAGGAAATTATATTTGTCTTGCATTCAACACACCATTCTTTAAATATTTTTGCTGTTTTTCATTTGCCTTGTAAGGGAAATAAGTTAAATCTAGCAAGCCCTTTGTCCCATGTGTCGTGTAAGTAAACTCTGGTTACTGTTAGGTGTATTTTTAATTTACAAATTGTGGTTTATTTATGGACCTGCTGGTTTCTGTGCTGTTGATTTTATATACAGCTAACCAAGTGTTTATAATCCACGGAGGAGTGTGTTACAGTAGACCAGCAGGAGTGCCTTTAAACATATTCCCTGCCCAGACAAGACTATGGGACAGGGCAGACCTTTGCGATGCCCAAACCTGGGATCGATACCTTGCATTGTGGTTGGCAGCAGGGCGTTTGTGGCTTCAGGTCCCACATCATCTTGTTGGGGTTGGAGCCCAAGATGTGCGGAAGGCTTGATGGAGAGCACATTGTTAGGTGAGCTTGTCTGCCACATAAGCAGAGGTTCCCTGGTAGGAGTTGGTTTAAGAAAAGCCACAGTGCATCAAGTCTTGCATCAAAAAAAAAACCCTCTTGGCTTTCCAGGGAGCATTTAAAGGACGTGCTGGTGTTGCATGTGAATTGCTGATATTTATCTTGCAGTGTATGTCTGGGACCGCTGCCTTTTTTCCCCTCTATACTGAGTATATCTTTGTCAGGTGGAAGGAGAACAGTACAAAATGCAAAGCCCAAGCCTGCTGTTGTGGGAGCTACTGGTTGAGATGTGATGGGCTTTGGGGCGGTGGGCTTTGCTTCGTGTTGCAAAGCTGTCTTTCAGCCTAAATGTTTTTACCAAGTTGCTAATGAGAGAAAATGTGGGGAGGTTTGTTGGCTTTGTATGGAACAAAACCAAAGACAACAAGGTGGTGGTGAGGTAAGGTGTGTTGAGGGCGAGTTTATAGCCTGAGGGATGTAAACCTAGCAGAAATGCTTAAAATGACTGTCCTGTTTCAGTGTGCTCCTGTGGCTGAAATTAGTTAAGACACATCATACTACTTGGTGCAAAGTGCACCTTTTACCTCTTTAATATAACCTCAAGAGTAGTGTTTCTGCTGCAGCAGATCTCTATAAAAGAATCTGCTCCCGTGTGCAAGTGTTGTAGTCGAACAGCTTAGTTTAGTCTTAAGCAATCATGAATATGATGTGATTTAGCTTGTGTACTTGGGAAAAGAGCATTTTACTGCTTTTTTCACTGGTGAGTGCTCCTTAATATGTTGATATGGGACCACAGGAAGATTTCCTACAGTGGCCTGCCTTCTTCCCTGTTACAGCATTTCTTTTTACCTCTGGTAAAAGAGCAGGAAAAAAACACTTCTGAAGCTTTAAACCTGCTTTTCTTCCTGCATCTTCTTACAAGAGTAAAGAAATATAAATGGGCAGAGAGGGTAAGAAGCATGAGTTTTCATGCATAAAAGCACTTTGGTGTATCCTGGGAAGAAAAGAGAAGGCCAAACACAACTTTACTTTTCACCTTCATGAAGTTATGCTCTGAAAACCAGTTAAGCAGTGGGCTGCTTTCCTCTGCAGCTCAGCTGGGGTCTTCCTCCTGCCCCGGGGAGACTTGCCATGTCCACCCCACAGAGCTTTGGGCTCCTTTGGTGGAAACCTTCCAACAGCTGAACCTGCTGGGGCAAGACCCCTGGGGCTCAGTGTCCTGTTCAGCGGCTGGTAGAACGGCGTGGGACACACTGTCCTGCCAGCACCGTCTTGGATTTGCTTAAATGGAAGAGCAGAGTATGCAGAGATTGGCTTTTGGATCAATTTGGCCTTTCTCGTATAAGACCTGCCTTAATGCTTTTGTATAAATGTTTGGTGTATAAATGTTTGGTCTCTAGTTTATTACAGTTTAAAGCTATGCAACAGAATTAATCTCTCTGTACTTTCTCCAGTGAACAGAAGAGCTGTGAAAAAGCTTCAGAGAACGGGTTTCTTTCTGGTGCTGAGCTGTACTTGTCAATATTTGTTTTCAAAGGTGTAACTATCCATATCTCATGCCATACTGGGGGAGTGTGTATCAACCCACTGAGAGCTGTTAAAGCACATGGCAAATATCTTTCTGCTTTTCCTGTTTTCACTTTTGTTTTTTTCTGCACTGGCAAAGTAACCAGCTGTTGCCCCTGTGTATGTTAGCTCTTTGCTTGCTTCGTCCAGTTTAAAATGTCCTGATTAGAAAACAGAAATCTTTTTTCTCTCTCAGGCAGTCTATTTTGAAACTGTTAGAGAGGCAGAGGAGGCAGGCGTTTAGAGAAGGCAAGCGTTTGATGCGTCTCCTATGGAAATTAATGTGGCTGAGGTCTAAAAATAAACTGGTCTTAGCCCCATCCCTTTGACGGGAACTGCTGGACACAAGCTCTCAGGCACGGAGGTTTTAATGCCCTTTATGAAGCACCAGGGCCTGGACCTGCAGTGGGGCTTAGGGACTTGCCAGCAAAATCCTTCTGCTCCCCAAGAGCCTGAGCAGCTGGGTGGGCTCGGGTGCATCACCGGGCCGAGCAAAGTGCCTGTTTGTGCAAAATGTGGCTTTGCTCATTGAGTGCTGCTTTGCCTTCGTGGTACGCATGCAGCAGGCTTCTTTGGAAGTCCCTTGGCTTCCTAAAGGGGCTACTGAAATGAGAGGTAGTGACTTTGAATAAAGTGCTGATGCTGCTTTTGTGGATGTGAACCTTGCCTGCATGGAGGAGAGGGATGGGATGGCAGCTGATTCTTCTTGAGAAGGTGCCCAGTGAAGTGCTGTCTGGGAGACATGTAGCGAGGCTTGTCTGTAACCAGAGGAGCACGAAGCTGCTGAGAGCGGAGGGCAGGTCTCGGACTGTCCTGAAGCAGCTTGAATATTTCTGTGCATTGAAAAACTCCAAGCATCTTATTGCGCCATGGAAATTTTCTTGCAACACAGTACACTAAAATAACACTGAAAGTCTGGTTTGAGCAGTTGGGAAGTTAGCTTAAAGCTGTAACTCATCCTTGTCTATGCGGGAGAGCCGCCCCTCGTGAAGGTCACTGACTTTGCCTTGCCTCTTGGCCGTATGTTTAACTCTTCTGTTCCTGCTAACCCACAGTCAATATCCGTAGGATTTTTGCGGAAAACATACAGCCTTGAACACTGATCCCAATGCAGAGCATTGGCATGCCTTGGGTCCCCAAGATGAATTTCTGTGCTTTGTATGGTTGTGTATTCCTGTGTGCAGGCTAGAGGGAATGTGGAGTCCCCAGCACTAGGAGCAGTCCGACTGTCCTTCTGGCATTTACCTTGTGAAGGTAAATACAGTAATACAGTCTCATCTGGTGCTTGCTTGTTATTTTTGAGTTTTGTGACAAATTATATGATACAATATAAATTATATACAATAATACAATATATTGCTGATAACAAAACATATATCATAAAATAGAAATTAATTGTATCATATATACATTAATCCTGTATATGCATACACCCTAAATTTAATACCTTGCTCTAACCATTGTAACTTTTTTCTGTGCTTCATCCTTGATGGGCTTGATTGACCCTGATGAACAGTGTTCATCTCAGTTAGCTGATGCAAATGAAAACGTAACTGGTCAGGAAGAGGCCTCGAGGCACTAATGCTGCAAGACTTGCTTTGGGCATTTGGTCTTGGCAGGTGAAGCAGCTGAGATGTCAGGTCTGTCCAGAAGTGGTTGGCCAAGGTCACTTGGTTATCTGCAAGATTTGATCCAAGAGATCTGCCAGACCAAATCACGGGCCAGTAAGCAGTTAACTCTTGATTTCTATTTTAAAAAAGCTCTTGGCATCTCCAGTGGCTGAAAAGCCAGCTGCCAAATTTTCTTGGTTTTGGGTGGTGTCATAAGGAATAGGAAAGATCTTGCGCTGTGTCACACTGCCCCATGCGCTCACACTGCAGGCATGCTTTAAGATCCTGCTAGCATTTTCCCCTCTCTGTTTCATCAGTTCTTAACGGAAAAAATTGCTGTTCACTGGACTGCTAATCTCCACACTCCTCAGGAGTGAGTCCTTGAAGGGTAATCTGATCACTTCATAGATAATGGAAATCGTGGAGGTACCTTGTATACATAAGTGTCTCTCTCAATTTTCAAGTTCATACTCCCTTCTTCTGCTCAGACTTGGGTAGCAATTTTATGCCCACTACCCAGCAACTTGAATCTGTTCAGAAAGGTAGGCAGCTGTGTATGCTGACCTCTGTGAAGAAGAGGTAATTGCTACCGAAAGTAGGATATGCTTGTTGTAGAGCTGAACACACTTTTTGTCACAGAGTAAAGTTTCTGGGTCGTTGCAGGAGGCCTTGGAAGTTGCCGTTGTCTGCTGATGTTGAGTATTTGCCTTGAGCAGAACCAGCTGCTTGTCGTGTTCAGTGAGAAAATGCAACCAAATGAACCAGTCTCCAAACCTGCACTGGGCTCATGCCTAGAAATCAGCCTTCACACTGTGCAGTACATAAACCTGTAGCAAGGCAGTTGCTGAACTGAGGAGTTCACAGTAAAGGGCTGAGAAGCAACAGTTAGATCAGGTTTTTAGTGTGAAGTTTTAGCTTTGTCATCTCTTGCCCAGGCCTTAAAATAAAGGAAGAAATACGTCTATGCAACCATGTGGGCTTTGCATCTAGATATCTATCTGTAAGAAATATTTTATGCAGAAATAAATTCTGTGCCATAATTTTAGTGTTGTTTGAAAGTTGGCAAAGAGTGAGAAGTGTGATGACTTTAAAAATGATGTTTGAGGTCACAGGCCATAATTCATGTAGTGTCTCTGAAGAAGATTTATTTGGTACTGGAAACATTAACATTGATGGTAACTTGCATAAAGAGAGGTGCTTGCATGGAAAAATTACTGGAAGCAAGCTATGGTTTGGGTCGGAAATCTCAGAAAGACTGGGTGAGTCTTGTGCTCAAAGCAAGTACACCCCTAAACGAGGGTATTTTTACTACTCTGAATATTGTAAGTATGAAAGCACATCAGTGGGACAGGAATAAAAATTGGGTCATATGTTGACTGTGCAGTGCCCAGTGTACTCTTACATTCTTGGACATGGTGGTGAGAAAACATAAACATGAGCTGACTATGGCTGATCTTTATTCTGATCATTTAATGCAGTTCCCAAGGGCTGAAGGACCAGTGAAAACTTAAAAGCAGAGGCTGTAACAGGAAAAATTACTGCTTGAGCAGTAATGCTATATTGCATTTATTTCAGCATTCTTGTGTGGTAAGAATTAACCTTGTGTATGGTCACTTGTTGTTTGTTCTTGGCTAAAAATGAGCCACTGAGCAGGTAAGTCATGCATCACCCAGGTCTTAGTTTATTCTAACTTCTCTGGAGATCATAGACTCATAGAATGGTTTGGGTCGGAAGGGACCTTCAGAGCCCATCCAGTCCAACCCCCTGCCGCGAGCAGGGACATCCCCAACTAGAGCAGGTTGCTCAGAGCCCCGTCCAACCTGACCTGGGATGTTTCCAGGGATGGGGCATCGACCACCTCGCTGGGCAACCTGGGCCAGTGTCTCACCACCCTCCTTGTAAAATATGTCTTCCTTATATTCAGTCTAAGATGATGGGATCTGGACCAGACTTTCGATAAACTTTTAATTGATGCAATAAACTTGGCAGCAGTACTGCTCACAAATCTTGGTGGTTTTTTTCCCCTCTGGACTATAGCATTTTTGCTTGGAAAGTAATGAAAACAGTAAACCAGGGTGCTTCCTCTGGCATTTGTGGAAGGGGCGAACAGGGTTTCTAACAGGGTTCTCTTAATTTTACTGCATGTGCCTGCCTCCTGTGAAGCTGCCAGCAACCCTGCTGGGCTGTAAGCTCCGGGCTCGGGCTGGCAGTCACAGTTTGGCACTTTCTCATATGTGTTTGTAGTTACCAGAACATGCCCCTGAACTGAGGTTTTATCTTTGGGAACTGCATCTAGGCAACTAGTCAGAGAAGAGCCTAAATGGGCGGTAGTCCAGTGCATTCAGAATACAGGTGAGGGAGTGCCGAGGGTGATACTGGTGTGCCAGGTGCTAAGGACAACTCTCTCTGTCTTCCCCAGAAGCTTTTTGTCATTGTGCCTAAAGGTGTTACAGTCATCAGCAATGTCATTGCAGGAGATGCGGCTCTGTATGCAGAGCCCAGCTTGCTGCAGCCTTCCCCCTGCCCGGCCGTACAGCAACGGGCTTTGCTGAAGCTGCTGACCTCGTGGTTTGGATTTCTTGGCTGAGATGGACAACTGTGTGTCAGATTCGCTGTATCAGCTGCGGGCTGACTGCCGTAAATGGGATGCTTAGTACTCTGGTACGCTCTCAGGGGGGTTTCCTTCTGGCCAAGTGCTAGGATATTTTCCCAACCAGATACACTTTGCTTTGCTTTCCCTGCACTGAGTTCCTTTATGGCCTTTAATTCTGGTTCTGCTGGAAGGGAAGGAGTAAAAGCCCTTTTTGGGAGGTTGCAGCAGCGTTGTGTTGGAGCAAAGCTGCGGTTGCGCAGTGTCACGCCAGTGTGGAGGGCTTCTCTTGCTCTACAGAACAAGGTGATGGTTCACCCTGGGGAGTAGGTGAAGCCACTCACCCAAACCAGCGGCTTGAAGAGCTCTTTCTGGGTGCCTTTGTCCACAGGGCTGATACCCTTATCGGCTAGGGCTGCTGCCCTTATCTGCCGGGGCTGCTGCCAGCCTCTCCAGAGGTAGAGAGGAGATAGCACAATGTGGTGGGAGGAGTGGGGATGCTTCCTCACAACTGTTGTGTGTGTTGTTTTTTTTTTTTAATTTTACTTTTTGTTTCTTTCATAAAAAACCCAACACAGAGTCCCTTTGGACCGTATCTTGTGCTTGCTGATGTCTACATGATGGCTTAGTATTTTTCTTCCTGACCACTGCTGAGCTTTCCTGGCAGAAAACCTGCACTGTGTGCATGGGAGAGTCACGAATGTGTTTTAAAAGCTAGTCCTGAAGAATATGCATCTAGATAGATTGCTTTTAGAGTATCCTTTTATTTGGGGTGGAAGTCTTGTTTGTGGGAGCACTGTAGGAGCAGAACACCTCCTCTTTGGGGAACAAGGGGAAAGGAACTGGGGCACGTCTGCATTTTGATGTGGTTCTGATAGCAGTAAAAGCATTTACAAGTCTGTGTGCATTTATACAGGCTTTACACAGTGTTTTCTCAGGAAACAAGAGGCCTTATACTCGGGCACCCTGCTCGGCTCGGATATGTTATATATTTAGAGGAGATTGCCTGTCGACAAGCCAAATGGGGCTAGCTGTGCTGTTCAGCCATCTAGCCAGCAGGACTGCTGCACTTCTATTTAAGAAAAGAAGCAGGGGGGAAGCCTGGGTGTTTTCAGAGACATTTCAGCTTGGCAATATTGTCAGTTTTCTTGACCTGACCATCTATTAAATCTGTATGCTTTGCCAGCAGTGAGTTTTCTGAGACTCTGTTACATCGAAGATGATTCTGACCTGAAAGTGCTAACGTTCGCAAAATGTGCTCGTGAGGTTTTGCAATAAACCTTTATGGCACACAGCGTCGGGGATGAGTGCGGTGCCTCGTCCCACACTGCAGCAGTGTGGGTGAGAGTGTCTTTGTGACAAATTACGTTCTCTGAGCTCCCTTGTATTTTTTTTTTCTCTTTGTGAAGCATGGAGAGTTTGTAAAGTATGCGAAGCAGAATTGTCTTCCAGGTCTTTCCTTGCAAAGGCTTGCCCTGCACTGGGGTAGGTGTTGCAGCCAAACTACAGTGGCAAAGCACTGGAGAACGGAGTGTGAAATCCAGATTGGTTTGCTTACTGCATCTGTCTATTTACAGGAGGGATTTTATGATCAAGACACCCCTAAATCCTTGCTTGTGCAGTGTTGGCTGAGGCTCGTCGGTGTTGGACCCTGCGTGTGGGTAGGGGCTTGTTCCAGAAGCCAGCTTGGGAAGCTGCTGGATGGGTCGGAGGGGAAAATTCCTGTGATTTGTGGAGGTGGTGGGTGCCCAAGCTGCGGGCGGCCCTCCGGCTGGTGAGGACTGCAGCCTGGATTGCAGGTTTTTTCCTTTAAACCCGATTGTTACTAATCTGTGCCCATCCCCACTGCAGCCAGTTGCAGATTAATCGGCCTTTAAATAGAAGTAAATCGTATCTTTTTGCAGAAATCTCAGTACAACACTTGCCATATGCTTGTTTGGGTTTTGTTTGTGATTTGCTAGGTTTGGTGAAAGGAAAAAGAGGAAGGAAAAAAAAATCAAGCTGTTTTGTCACGCGGAGCTTGCGGTTTGTGAGAGCCATGCTGAACCGGCTTGTGATGTGCTGGACATGAATACTGCTTACTGTGCGAGCTGGGAAAATACCTCCCGAGCCACGCGCCTGCTTTCTCCTGGGCATTTGTGTTCTGGAATTGAGTCAATGTAAAAAAATGCTTTTTTGTTTAACCAAGGGAGAGTAATAACCCCAAGAGGTTTGGTGTCCACGCTTATACCCCCTAACTTCAGCCGTGTGAGCTTTTGACCTCAAAATAAAACTAATTTTAAAGTGCTTTTTGTAATTTCTTATGCATAAAAGTGAATGCAGATATTTCACTGGCTTTATACCCCCTATTATTCTGAACAAAGGACATGCAAAATCCCAGTTTATCAGGAAACGTGCCATGAAGCACTTGTGCAGATGGCTTTCTGTAACCCAGCCATGGGGCTGCTCCGCATGAAATATTTCAGATGTTCCTGTATCGAGGACGGGATTGTGGTGACTGTGAAATTGAGTACCAGACTTCAGCACTGATGAACTGCTGGGGCTCGGAGGACCCTGAAGCGGTGGTGGGGCTGGAAGCTGGTGCTGAGGTGGGGAGGGAGCCGGGGAGGCGGTGGTGGCACAACAGCCTTTTCTTGGTTGGGCGAGATGGGGAGCGCGGCTCCTGTCCCTGCTCCGTGTGGAAACACCGTCGGGTGCTGGCCATGCCACTGGGGTCACTGAGGGATCGGAGAGCGTGACCTAATCCAGATGGTCTTGTTAGACTGTGATTTCTGCATGGAAATCCTTGTGTGTCATCCAGAACTGGTTTGTGTTTTGTGGAATGCAATAGGAGAGCAGCGTCCTTGTGGGAAGAGCGAGCCTTGCTGCTCAGCCGCGTGGCAGACGGGCACAAATGGCCTTTCCTGTGCCGCGGAGGCTTGTGACTGCCTTGTCTTTTGTGCTGCCCCCCGCTCCCGGTAATGAAACAATCTCCTGAGAGAAATTTCCATCCTCAATTAATTAAGAAAAGGATCAGCCTGATCACCTTTGAAGACCATGGTAATTCTTCTGCATCATCTTAAGAAAAAAAAAATCTGAAAGCATTTCAATGCATTGCTCTTATTGTGGGCTAGGCAGTGTAAATCCATTCAGTATCTCCTTTTTTCTGTCCCCATCTATCGCATTGCCCAATTCTGGTTATTTTTCCCTGTCCTTGATTTCTGTTCTTGCTTCTGCCTGCAGCAGTCTCTGCAGCTTACTCTAAAGGGCATTTCCCGGTTATGCAGCTGGCATAAATATTTCTCTATGGCTGCAGAGCCCTTAACTTAGTTAATGATATGATATTTTCTAGCGTGATGGGAAAACGAAAGGAATGAACTGGTTTCAACTTAATCTGTGAAAGGTACAGTAGGAAAAATAGGTCTTAATCTCCAGGTCAGGAGAGGTCAGTGGTGTAAGAAGCAGTGAGGCTGTCACCTGCGAGGCCTTCCAGCTTCTCTCTCTCACAGGGGGTACACGAGTTAAACAAGTGGTTTTTGTCTGAACTTCTGAATGTTTCCAGGTTGCCATAGAGCAGAGAACGCAAAGGCAGAGGTGAGACTGGTCCCTGTGTAATCAGATATAGAGTGATAAGAGGGGTCAAGCATCTACGGTTTCGCCACCAGAGAGTGGTCTTCAGGTTGTGCGCAAGGTTAATGGAAATGAAATAATCTTGTTGTTATATAAACAAGAGTGTGAGAGGTCCGCATGACTTCTGTAGTAAATGTATGTGTTGTTTCAAAATACTGGTAGAAATAGTAGTGATTAGCAGACTTAGGCAGGGGGATGCTTTGCAGCCATTTATAGTTGGGTTTCCCACCTGTTTCTGGTGATGTACCACATCTATCTCAGAAAAATGCCCATGTTTAAATGAGTTTCAATGTGCGTTTGTGTTTTTTCCTGGTAGTTAGAACAATACCTGTCCTGTTTCACCTGTGTATCTGTGGTCATGTGGTGCAAGGTAGGAGTGCAGTGATCGGTGCCTGTGTCGTGGATCGCTGTGCTTTGCAGGGGTGATGCTCTTCCACAGCCCTCCGCAAAGAAACCCTCTGGTCTTCCTGGGACTGGGATTGCTTGAACTACTGCTCCCGAGTTGCAAATGCTGGGGATTTACCTTCCCCACTGTGGGAGGGAATAGACTGTCGGGGAGCCCTGAGCAGATGCAGGAACAGGACTCCCTCTCTCTAGTTGGGGAAGCGCCTCCTGGATGCGTTGCTTTGCAGTCCATCTGCTATGCTACGGGTTTCTCTTGCCTTGCTCTCTTCTTGATAGATCAGGATGGAAATGTTTATCCTCGTCATCTTGCTGAGGAAACAGGGGAACAGCTACAAAGCCTGGTGTTGTTTACCCAGCAGTGTACAAGGGCTAAGCTGTAAGGTGATGCTGGGCTGGCTGAATTTCATAGGGTGGCCAGGGCAGCCAGGGTGGCAGTGTTCAGGGATGGTTGCCAACAGTCATCTTGCTACAGTGCCCTTCAGTTCTTGGGCTGCAAGCTGTGATTTGGGTCCTTGAGTTGCTTTGACACCAGAGGTGTACCGGCATCTCCAAACCAACGTGTTTATCAATCCCATTCTTTCCAGTTCTCCTGGTATGTTGGAGGGTGCCCTGAGATGTTGGGTTTGCGCTGCAAGGGTGCGGTCTTTACTTCTGGCTGTGTTGGTTTTTGGGTGTGATCCGTAGCACTGGTGCAGAAGCCTAGATTTGTAATTTTGTTGAGCTATGACAGCCAGAAAGTGTTTCTGAGCTCCAAGCTCTTCAAATACAATGTGGTGGTGGAGCTCACTGGGGGGAAGCTCCTCGAGGTGTCTGTTTGCCAGCTTCAGAAACGGACCTGGGATTTGTCTCCTGCTTTGTGCAATGCGTGTAGTGGCAGCGTTGCTGTGAGGTCTCTGTACCTCACATCCAGAGGCTGAAAAAATCCCTCAAGTCACAAATAATTTCACTCTCTTCTGTGACAGTCTGTGACTTTTCCTTTTCAAACTCTTCATATGTTTCTTATTTTCACCCTGAATCCTTCATAACAGAGGACAAGGCGGGAGCATCCCCAATGGCAGCGAACCGCTTGGCTCTGTCTCTGCGCTGTGTTAATCATCCCAGCCGAAGCGCGTGACCTGCAGGAACCGGCTGTCACAGTGGTGCTGGTGGTGCTGGGGAGGCTGTTTCTGGACCTACACTCGAAACTCGAGTGTGAACAGTAGAACTTCCGTGCAAAACTGCAGCTGCCCATTGTGAACTGTTACAGCTCAAGTAATCATTGAGGGGAGGAAGAAAAACCCCAAGAAAATTGCACAGTAACAGCAGTAAATTTTCCTGGAAAGTGTTATTTAAATAAGAAAATATTTCCTAACTGGGAAACAGCAACCAAGCAGCTGAGTGATAACCTGGCAAATGGTCTAGCATGTCTGCTGATGCCTCTTGCCTGTTGCCAGGGCTGTAGCTCACAGTTTAAACACTCGGTGCTGCTTTCCCAAGAATGACTCAGATGGTGACTCGTGAACCATGCTGGCTTTAGCATCCTTCTTATACTGGGGGTGAATTAAGTGTGTGGTTGGACGCTTGGAGGTTCAGAAGCAACATCTAATGTAATGCCCAGATTTTGCTTGTTGTGATGTAGCTGCAGTGAGCGAAACCCCAGGATGAAGGAGACACGAATAGGAAAGACAAGAGCATGCAAGTCTTTAAATGCTGCTCACCTTGTGCTTCTCCAAGGCTGTCACGGGGATGTGGCTGCAGCCTCGGCACAGGGACAAGTTTGAGCCCTGCAGTGACCTACATTTACACCAGAAAGCAGAACCTGCCTGCAGTAAGAGTGATAAGATGGGAATTTAGCATTCAAGATGTAAAATTAGGCGTGCTGATTAGAGGCCTATAGCAAGCAAATGATTTTGAGATAACAGGAGAAGGATCTCTAGGAAGAGAGCGAGTGTATTTCAGGAGGTCATTTTTCTGGGTATAACTTAAATTGTGTTTGGATTTTTCAGTGAAGGTGCCTAGCAGTATGGAGTGGTGCTAGAAACCCATGAGCAGGCAGTATTGGCCTTCCCAGCTTAGGAGAGAAGCCTCACGTCAGTGTTTGCATAGCGTCCTGCTCTTTTTTTTTTTGTGGATAAGCCGGTTTGGAGAGCTGTGCGCTTGCTAGCCCGAGCATTTTAGCACCCTCGTAAAGCTGGGTGCTCCTAGCCAGGTTGTAACACAACAGTGTCGTTACATGTGTCATGCACGCTCTGCTCAGTTGAACTGAAGTAGCTCTTGAGCTGCCAGGGTTGCAGATGTATGCTTTGGTCTCAAAGTCGGGCTGCTCTGCTCTTCCTGACCTCTTTGTCAGTGCTGAAGCTATAAAGCACACTGAAATACCACTGGCTGCCTGGAGAGCGGCTGCTGTGCAGAGCAGTCTCGGTTCCCTGCCGGGGTTCTTTGGCTGATCCCATCTGAGCTGTAAGGAAAGAAGAAGTCGAGTTTTAGTGGAGACGAGGCTACCCAGAAATGGTGTTGAGCCTTGCTGGTGGAAAGGAAATCTTAGCAGAGAAATTCGACAAGCATCCATCATGCTTGCTTGCTTTATATGAGTGGTGCTTGGGAGCAGTGTGAGCTGGGGCTGCGTATTGCTTGCTGCGTCCTGTTAAGTTCCAGCAGAGCTGCACAGTTGTAGGTACAAAAACCCATATGAGCAACATCTTACCAGCATCCGAAGTTAAATCTTTGGCCATTGTGATATGACCAAAACCAAAGCTGTGGAGATAGTAGGTGAAAAACATTTTATCTACTTTTTCACCTTATTCTCTTTGCTCTGTTGATAAATGTCTTCCAAGCTCTTACAAAGGCATTTAATTGTTTTATATATAATAAGATTTCTTACAGTTATTGAAAAGTGGGAGCATCTTTCTCTTGCGTATCATTGGCATACTGAACAGCCTTGTGTAGCTCAAGTACTCCTTCAGAACTGGGAAGCAGATCTTTAAATTGTGATTTGCTGTTCTTTTATTGTGCTATGGCATGTAGCTGATCTGTCAGGCTGCAGAATATGATTTGCTAAAGTTTAGACTCCAGGAGTTTTATGCTAAAGGCCTTTTTAAGTAACTGATGCTTGTAAGTTGTTTTGTCAAGCTCTGTATGTTTAGATTTGTGGTATTAAAGTAGCTGAAGCAGCTTTTTTTTTTTAAGAGAGAAGTGCTGCAAATAATATTGTAACAACAAGATCTTTGGAGTTTTTTTTTTGCAAAATCTGGCATTCTGCAAATTGCTGTGATATAAGAGCTTTGCTGTACTTGTGGGTAGGGTGCCTGCATGATGATGCCAACCTGAAATCTCTATTACTGTGTCCTACTAGCTGTTGAAATACAAAAATATAAAAAGTGAATATGGCTGTATTCAGAGCAGCATCTTCTGATAGCTTTGACAAGATCTGTGCAGGAATTGGGACCCGTGCATCCAGAGCAGGTTTGACAGCTGAAATAGGGACCTGCTGGCATCATGATAAAGTATATTTGTGTTTTTAGAGTAAGAAATCTGCTTTCTGATGATCCTAATGCATCTGTGAGCAGCACCATTCTTGCCAGAAGAATGATTTTGGGCATAAGCCATCACATCTGTCTCCATAGTTCATGGCCTTTTTGTCTGGAGCCACGTGCCCGAGCTGTGCAGCCCCCGGCAGGGCAGCATAGCCTGCACCTTGGTTCATAGCTCAAGGCTTGCATGGAGCTTGCCTTGGTGCTTTGAGGATCTCGCTGCTGAGCTCTGCAGGGGAAAGAGGTTATATTCACCCGGAATGTTAGCTTTCCCCTTGCTGGATGGGTGCTTTAGTCCTCCCTGTTTTTTAACACCTGCAGGTATTTTTTTTTTAATTTTCTCTCATGTTGCATAGCCCCTCTCACTGTGTATGTTGGCAAAGGCTGTATGCAAGGCAGTCCTCTTCCATCTCTCCCATGCACAGCTATAATTTTCTGTCTCTGAAGGTGAATCCTGTTGATTAGCTTTGTGAGGGAGCAGCAGAAAATTCCCAGATATTCAGCTGCATCCACCTCTGGTCTGTGTCCACGTTTAACCTCCCTTCAGCTTTTTTGTAGCCTGCCCACATGCTCTCCCATATGTGCAGCGCTCAGATTATTGCAGAAAGTCGAGAATCGGAAAATCTGCCTGGATCACGTTATGCAATAGTTGAGCTGCTAGTGGTGAATAAGCAGATCCATCTGACCACGAGTGCTTCTGAAGGGCACCTCTTTTTTTTTTTCTTTTTTTCTTTTTTTTTTTCCCCTGCATGCGGACAGAGGAGATTGCTTGCTTGTTGGCTCAGGGCTGGGTCAGGCGCCTGCCTCGTGTGTGGGTGCTGATTGAAAGGAATTGATTTTCCATGCAGATTGGCACGGGAAGGTAGCTTAAGGAACAAAAACCCCTACCGAAACAATTTTCTTGGGTGGGAGAGCAAGGCTGTTTAACATAACTTAAATTGATTTAGTGAAGTCACCTTGGAGACCTTTGTTTTGTGTAGAAGAGAAAATCATTTTAGCAGTTCTCTCAAGGTGGGAAATAATGCCTCATGGGAACACGTCAGGATGTGCTGCATCAGGAGGAGGATGACTTTGGAGATGGAAATCAGTGCTTGATTTCATCTGGAGCCAAATTTACCCCCCCTGCAAGCAAGCATAACCAGACTGTTCACTGCGTTTGAGGTTAACCTGTGGTGCTGTGAGACATGAGCCGTAAGTCCTCGGGAGGTACCAAGAAGCTTTTGTTTTGGCATGGCTTCGAAGTGTCTGCATGTCAAGCTCGGATGTGGCCCTAGGTTAAATCTGTTCTGCAAAACAGTGTCAGGGCTGAGCAGGTGAGAGAAGTCCTCAGGATGCTGTAGTTAGCGCTGTGAGGCATGGGGATTTGAGTTCGTGTTCAGCCAGAATGGCTTCCTTCCACGTAACATGCAACCCCAACAATAAGGTTGGTAGTGAGTATCTCTGGATTGCTGCCCGTTCTCCCCTGGCAGGGACTGTATCTCCAATCCATAATGAACTCCATCACCAACACTTCCTGAAGGCATCTCTGAGCTATGCCTGTAAAACCTCCCTTGAGAGACCTAGAGACTCCTCTGTTGTGATGTGTTCCTTAGGGAGCGAAGTGCAACCAAGGTTTTGCTCTCTTGCATCAGCACGTGGAGCAGGGCCAGAAGGTTTAGGAAGCCCATCACCAGCGTGTGGTGGCTCTTACAGGTGCTGTGTATGAACCCTGCTGAAAATCAGAGATTGGCCATACCCCTCCTGGGTGACATGATGGGGCTGTCGCTGTGCAGAAGGCCACAGAGAAGGAAGCAATGTGCAAACTGCCTTGACCCTCCCAGGAATAAGGGGAGATGCTCCTGGCACTTGTGGGAATGGTCTTGTACTTGCCGACCTGGGGGTGCATGCCTTCGTGAAAGCTTCCAGCGCTCAGCAGCCCAGTGACTTGTTCAGCTCCTGGCTTTAAAGATGTGACTTGATTTTAAAATTTTGGAAAAGCTGTGGCCAGTGATCACTTTTGGACTTCAGTACATTTATGGAGGTGTTGTTAGTGACCTGAGAGTTTTGGGGAGCTGTGCAGCAGCATGATGGGGGGCTGCTTGTGGTGGAAAAAAGGAGTAACTGGGAATGCCCTGATAAAATGTGAAGCTCAATGGAGATGAGGAGGACTCTGTGCATAGAGGGAGATCAGAGGGAGAGATTTGGCATTGCCATGTGAGGATCGGCAAAGACCTTCTGGGCCTGGGGGTGCTGTAGTTTTAGGAGCAAATAGCTTGGTTAAGACATGTAGGGTAAAGAAATAAGAAGTAGAGAAAAATAACAGAAGGGTGGTGGTGGGGGAGAGAGAGATATCGGACTTAAAGAGCTACGTAACTGCTGATCCAAGGCTGCGAGCAAGGGTGGTTTTCTGCTTCTGGGGCCTGAAGCAGCCTCCTGCATCTGGGGTGAGGCCTTCTCAGTGTTAGGTGCTTTGTCATGCAACAAATAGCCATGAAGCCTTCACAAGTGGGTGGAAGTGTGTGCTTTTACCCCCTTCCTTGCATACTGTTTTGAAAATACTTCAAATAACAAGGTTGAACTTCTTTAAAAAGCACTCAGGTGTGTGAGGAGCACCAGTTCGTCGCTAGATCTTGCGCTCTGCATGGCCTCACTGCCCTGAGCGAATGGGTTCGGGAGGGTCATCCTCATGCATGGCGCTCGTGCCAGCTGGCTGTGGCCGATGCAAACTGCTCAGTAGAATGCTGAGGCTGATGAGGTGTGATGAGGCAAGAGCCTGTCCTGCCACCAAACCTGGTGGTTCCCTCTGTACCCCTGGGGTGTTTCAAACAGGCATCCATCCACGAGAACTGAGGAATGACTGAGGAATGACGGGCCTGCGGGGGCATTCCTGGGTAAGGACTGTGCTGCTAGCCTCCCTGGGGAAGGGAAGGAGCTGGTAATTCCTACAAGTGACTGTGATTCCTCCTGCTACTGCAACTCAATGAGCAACCGCATAGTACTGTACTTTGCTGAAATACCAGCAAAATCCTTGCAATGATAGGCTAATATCTACCCAATTCCAGCATGTCTTAATGTTAGGAAAAAAGTAGGAGAGAGGACTCTGGAAATGATTCAGAAAGAGGTATTTAAAAGTACAGGAGGGAGCATTGTCCTGCTCCCATCTCTTTCCCCCAGGATGGTCACCTGGACTTAGGGGGATTTAGGTTCTTTAAAACTCTCCTAGAACCTTTGACTGCTAATGTGGGTGAGAATGGTGACCATGCTGGGCAAGATTAAACTGTGATTTCCACTGTATCACTGTGGAAGTGATAGCTGGCAGCAGGAGGGAGGAAAACATGGAGGAACTGAATTTTCTGTGTTAATGATGTCTGTTCTATGTCAGCTCTTCAACAAGGTTGGTAGTACGGAGAAGCTGGGAAGGGTCCCACCTTGCTGCATGGTGTAAATGCAAGGTGGTAGGTGGTTTGTGGGTGCTGGGGGAACAGGGAACACTTGTGGACCCAGAAGTGGTCTAATGCTAAGTGTGTTTATTGCAGTCCCACTTTCAGGGAGGGATAGGCAATGTGGCGGGGGGGCCTGGGCAGTGGGAAGGTGTGGGTGAAGAATGAGGATTGAGGGGTGGGTATGCAGCAGAGCTGAATGGGAGGGGAAAGGGGATGGACAAAATAAAAGTTAAAAAAAAAAAAGAGTAAAAGATGGGCAGTAGAAGATGGAAATATACAATGAGGATCAATGAAAATACTCTGGTTTCCTCCTGTCCGAAGGTCCTGGCTTCCAGGTGCTGCTCAGCCCCTCCTGGCTGGAGGGACATGGGGGTTACAGGCTCTGTACCCCCCAGCTTGGGGAACATGTGGCCCCCGGGATGGGAGCGGGGTGGTGGAGGAGGCCCGTGTCTGCTGTGCTTGCCCTGGTGTTGATGGGGTTTGTACGGCGTCGTCGGTGACACTGTCAGCTGTGCCTGCGCTGGCTGTGTGTGTCCGCTGGGAAATCTTGAGGACTCGCTGGCTCAATGCTTCTAGAGCTATTTCAGGCGCCTGCAATGCAGCAGTGGGTGCAGAGGCAGTTTTTGGAACTACTTAGGCATTTATCTTGTGCCCAAGTGCCTTTAAAAACCTAGTCTTTGTGACTTTTTTTTAAAAGTGACTTTAGTTGCTTCTGAAAACACTATGTTAAGTCATGTTTTAAGAAGCGGCTGTCGGTTTCTGTGTGACTCTTCCACAGCCTGCATGCTCTGAGAAGACAAAGCATCTCTCTGTGCAAGAAGGCAGCGCTGAGCTGGCACGATACCAGCTGCCAGCGTGGGACTGGCTGCTCTCCTGGGGCTGCGAGAGCCATGAGGGGAAAGAGGAAAACTAATAAATAAAAAGATTAAGTGATCATTTCAGCTTTGATCAAGCTAGAAGCCCATGGAGAGCTAAGAACGTCTGAAGGCGTGAAAATACTTTCATGACAGAGCAAGCAGCAGCTATCGTGGCTGCTGGAGGAGTCATCGCTTTGAAGCAACCTGCTGTGCGTTGTCCTTGGTTGGGAGCAGCAGAACCGTGGTGTGGGGCAGGGGTGTGCTGTGCTTTCATACAGGCTTTGGCCTCTGGACATGAAGTCTGGGGATGCGGCTGTCAGCAGTGGGGTGGTTGTGGGTTAAGGCTGCTGCGGGGTGGGCTCTCCCTGGTATGCCCAGCCTGGTGGAAGGAGGGCTGGTTCTTTGGGAGGTTAGTCCCAGGAAAGCCTTCTGCTCATCTGGGTGAGCCTAGTGAAGTGCTAAGCAATTTTGCCTGTGTTTTAATGGCTGAAGAGGAATTGTGCTGCTTTCATTTGCCTTACAAATGGAGATCTTTGCAAGATTTTAGCACACCTGTACAAAAGAGAATGATTGGAGGGAAGGGATGTAAAGAGCTACAAAGTACTAGATGCTGGAGATGAGGTAGAAGGGAGAAAAGCAGCAATGCAAACAAGACTGGAAAGGCCAGTGGTGTGCAGACGCAATCGGAACAGCAGGATGTGAAGCCAGCAGCCTAAATGATGGGGGTGATGTTCGTACAAGGGAACAAGCCCTATCTAAATGCTGCAGCCCGTCCTTTTTTTCTGTTTGAAGAATTTCTCTAGCTTTGGTGGCATTGATATGCTTACTGCCTGCTCGGGATGTTTCCATGGATCTCTGGTGCACGGGAGGGTGCATCGGTGGCGTGTTGGGGACAGGCTGGGCGCAGGGGACTGACGCTTCCTTTTCCCTCTGTTCCCATGCAGGACGCAGGCAGAAATGGCCCACACGTGTCGCGGGACCATCAACCTGTCCACGGCTCATATCGATACGGAGGACTCTTGTAACATTGTGCTTTCCAACGGGGGAAGGACATACCACTTAAAGGCGAGCTCAGAAGTGGAGAGGCAGCGCTGGGTCACGGCCCTGGAGCTGGCCAAAGCGAAAGCCATCCGCATGAGGAACAACCAGTCAGGTAGAGTGCATCTCAGTGTGCAAACGTCCAACTGGACCCTTTTTAAAGTCTCCTTGTAAACCAGCTCTTCTGTGCTTGCGAATGTGCAGAAACCCTGTCAGATACTATTTCATATGCAATTAAAAATAGCTGATGGTTTCGCAGAGACACAAAGGGTTTTAAACAATACTGCGTGCACCAAACATCATCTCCTCTGTGTAGCATTGAGCAGGTCTTTAAAGCCCCTGGTAATGACTATAAATTGTAGAGAGCCAGTAAAAATGAGCTAACGATGCTTCTTCTGGAAGGCAGGACACATGTGCCTTTCTCCTGGAGTCTCTGGGTTGGTCTGTGTGGTTGGGGAATGCTGCAAGAGGCACTAAGTGCAGAGGTGAGCGGCTCCAGGGATTGCCAATTCGCCACGCAGTGCCAGAGCCGTGTCTTTCTATTCACCCACAACTTAGGATAGTTCTGTAAATGAATGACGTATACATTTAGTTAAGCTGTCTCTCTCCCTGTGTATTTCCCCTTCTCCCCCCTACACACACTGTGCTGTGGTGTGGTATTTATTGGTATATGTCTGGGACAGCTGCATTATGTAAAGCTGTCAGAGCCCCGTGCCTGTTATGCAGCTCCTCCCCAGAGTGTCGCTTTTACTGCTTTGTTGTGTAATGTGTTGGTTAGGTGTTAAACAAACAGAATATTTCAGAAATATTTCAATGTTCATAACTCTTCTGGGATTAACATTTGGTTTTCTTCCACAAACAAGCATGGCTTCAAATTGCAGAAAACAAAACCCATGAATGTATTAAAAAGCTGTTTATCTCCTCTGTCCTAAAATAAAACCACTCTCAGATCTTATCTTGAATGCTGGAAATCAGGCCTTATATGAGAGAAAAGATGTAGCAAACACCTGATTTTGTAACACTCTGCTTAAAATGAAAATGTAGCTTCAGAAAATGCCCTGAATACATTTTAGAAAGGGGGTGTGTGAAGGTGTGGCCAGGGAAGGCGCTTTGGTTCAGTGCTTATTACACAGCATCTCGCTGTCCTGGTCCAGGTTTGGGCTTTGGGACAGAGCAGATACTGCTCTGTGCTGTTGACCACAGTGAATATGCATCTGTGGGTAAAGTGTTCGTGAAGCTTAGCTTTCACATGGCCGCTGAGGAAGGTTGTGGTTGGGTCAGTGCATCAAGGAAAACCTCTGCCTTCCCCAGGGAGAACGCTGCTGCGTACAAACCAAAACCACAGTGCGCTGTGGTGTGACTGCGGGGCGCAGCTCTCCCTCCGAGCAGCGGTCGAGGCTGTGTGGACGGAGGCTGCTTTCTAATGCTGCTGGCTTATGAAAACACACAGTCAACGTAAAATTAGTGTAACTGCATTTTTGGAAGGCAGTGTGTTAATGTTTTCGTCTGTGTACCAGTGGGATGGTCATTTGGGAAGCTGGCTGCCAGGGGTGTTCCGCAGGCACAGCCTGTTTTATATGCAGTGTTGTATAGAGAGCAGCAGAATGCCAGAGCACCAACGGTTTGACTTGCAGGAGAATAAGCCCCAGTCCTGGACTAATGTGGTCTGACTTCTTGTATAATTAGCCATCCCACAAGGTCAGACAGAAGTTGATTAGTGCGTGAGCCACTTACCCGTTTCCCATAATTGTTTAAGTATGGTCTGTTCCGGGGCACTAGCATCCATGGATTTAATTACATAAAGTATTGTGAACCCTCTGTCCCTTAATGTTGCAGCTCTGGAGCATACGTGAATGCTGATGGACAATACAGCTGACTGAGGAGAAGGTGGAAGCTTCTAGGCACGTGTGTTTTGCCTGGCAGTGTGACGTTGTGCCAGGTCATGGCTGTAGTGAGCTGGGTCTGATGGCTGTCGGTCCTGTGAACATCACTTACCCCATAGCAGGAAGCGAGCCCTTTAGCTGGGTAGGTGTTTGAAGGAGGATCTCGTGCGCAGGAGAGGTTGGTGTGTGCACTTACCTTCACCTTTCTGAACATTGGGCTGCGGGCAATGTGAGGGCAGGCGTGGAGTGACGCAGGCAGCCGGCTGCTGAGCTCCCGCCCAGCCTGGGGATGCAGGAGGATGTCAGCAGTGCTGCCTCCGGAGTCATATGCAGTTATTTTGGTTTGTGTCTTTACATAAAAATAGCAAATGCAGAGACTTCCTGTCTTAGGGCTTTGGACATGCTGATGTCCTAACTCCAGTGAGCTCAGGCTGTACTTTCAGGGTGAGGACAGTGCGGCAGCAGTGCTGATTTTGGGTGCAGATGCTCATTCCTGCGTTGCGTTGCCTCGCAGTTGTGCTGACTCAGCTGTTTGCAGGGCAATGCTGTGATCCAGGCCAGGGAGCTGATGGGAGATAGAAACCAAAACAACCTCTTGTTTTTTTCCAGGCTTTTCTGATCTGGACCAAGGGTATAAGATGTTCTGTAAATGGGCACTGAATCTTTGTGCTGTGGAGTCAGAGCTGAGGACATTGACGAATTGCTTTACACTTTAATGTTCACCTGGCTGATGGGGTTTTGTCTGGTAATCTTTCGATTAAGGTGAAGAATGAATCTGCATTAGGTTTGACTGTTTTGCTTGAATCGACATAAAATTCCTATCGTTTTGACCCTGTGAGTGCTGGGCATTGTGCAGAGTCCTGGGGTGGGTGTTTACAAGTGGAGGGATGAGGCTCTGGATTTGCTGAATTTGCTTGGTCCTTCAGGTCTGCCCATGCAGGGGGTCTTCTGAGTTGATTCCTCTTACCCTGAGCGATCCCCAAAACCCCTGCGTTTCCCAGGGCTGCTCTGCAGAGCCCAGGTCAGTGCATTGGGGCTGTCTTGGCCAGTGGGTCTGAAGGTGGCGAGCAGCCATATGGGTTTGTGCTGACAAGGAGGGAGCACTGGCAGCTCTGGGAGGCCAGAAGAGTGGGAGAGCATTGCAGTGGGGGGATGAGGACAGAGAAGCAGGTGTGTGTATAACGTGGCCTGCCTTTCTGGAGAAGGACACGAGGAGCATCCTTATGGCAGTCTCCATTCACGGGTGCTGCCTGCTGCCCTGCCTGCTGCAGGGAGGTGCGGCAGGAGCCTGTCCTCGGCATTCCCCGCAGGTGCTCAGCAATGTGGGGGCTCTGGCAGAGGAGGCACATCTGGGGAGGAGATGGTTGAATTCGAGTCAGCTGCTTAAGGTGTCTCCAGCTGATGAGTGCCAGGGCAGTCTCACGTGTGGAACAGCTTTTTGGCTCCATACAGTTTTCAGCAGATCTCTCTGGATGCCATGAGGAGCACCCAGGAGAGGGAAGGGGGTGTCCTTGCTTTCTGGTGCTCAGAGGTCCTTTGAAGTCCTTCTCTCCTTGAATACAAAAAGGGGCAATGTGTTAGTGTGGAATTAATTTTAAAAAAAAAAAAAGAAAAGCTTGACCTCTTTTTGGAAATGTTTTAAAGATGAGCCATACTTGAGTTGCTACTGAAAATAAAATGTGCCCAAGTGTAAGCTGAAGTTCTCCATTCATTTGTGTTTCTGCCGAAATCAGTGGTTCCTCACTGGTTTCCTGGTGTTTGAGAGTTGATGGAGTGTAGGACTGCCAAATCGGGTTAACTCTGCAAATATCTTGGCTACTGGGAGGCTATTTTGGGGTGGATAAAAAGTCTTTTCTCCCAGTAGTTCTCCTGAAATAAATACAAAAGTGTTTTTAATTTGACTACTGGCTGGCTCAAGCCGTGCACTGAGAGGTGCCATTTTCACAGGACTGATTTTCATTTCTATTTTTAAGAAATAGCATAACCTGTACCCAAAACAAGCATGAGATGGGAGACTTTGCTGTTCCCTCTTGTGTGTAACTGAAGGAGCTCTGGTTTCCCCTCTACCCGCTGTGTAGCCGGGACTATTTTGGTAATGAGCCGTGAGCTGGGACATGAGTAAGTACTGGTAGGTGTCACCTGAGAAAGCTCGCTGTCCTCATCCTGCTTCCCTGGTGAGAAACCTGCCTAGTGATACTGGGTGGATTAGAGGCAGAAAGTGAGAGTAGAGCCAAGCCGCTGTCTTAGTGCTCTCCTCAATTACCACGTGGTGCTTAATTCCTCTAAAACAAATATATAGTGTAACATTAGGACAGAAGGGTCCCAGACCCCGCTGGACAGCTCACCTCTAACCTCTACTCAGCCAAATCGGGCATTTCTATTTCTAGTTGTGTTTATAAAGTGTTGGTGAAGTTGTAGTACATTTGATTTGCCCATGCAGTACCCAGCTCCATCACCCCACGGAAGGGGCAGGCACGGGCTACGCTTGCATCGGTGCTTGGCATGGCTCTGTGCTGGCTATCTGTCCTGAAAATCAGATTTCTGTAATCGCCCTCTGTTTGTATTACTGTAAGCTCTTGAATAATTCCAGCCTTCTCTGCTCACCATATTGTACCCGCATCACCCCTTGGATTTTTGTCAGCTCGTGCATCGGCCTCTTGACAACTTCAGCTTTGCAGAGCAGCAGCAAAAAAATGCTTTTATCTACTCCTTATGCTCCCTCTTCTCTCTGCAGCTGTGGCTTGGAGGATGCGAACTTAAAAATATTTGATGACTGTGGTTAATATATGGGGTTTTTATGGCAGTAAGAATATCCTTTCTTTTTAGGGCAGTGTCATGAGATACAGGAATTATGAGAATGGTGAATATACGAGAATTATTTTCTTGGCCATGTGATGGGGGGGGATCTTTGGAAAAGCCTGCAAGGGGAGGGTAGAAATCTGTCCCTGGTATTTTAAACACTAGGTATTGTGTTGGAAAACTCCCCAAAATAAACTTGGGCTGCTTGGTGATTGATTAGAGAGGTGAGGGAGTCGGTGACTTCTTTTGACCCCGTGCTTAGGAGTTCCTAAGGTTGAAGTGCATGCTGTGATTCAGGTCATAGCCTGAACCAGTGCAGATTTCAGGCTGATTTAAGGTGTTTTTGGCATTCATCGTACTAAGAAAAGCAGGAGTTAACTGGATAGGTCAGTGCTCACTTCTGTGCCAAGACAACTCACCTGCCAACCTCCCTAAAAGGCGCTGGGTGCCTCGCACCAAGGCCGGGGCTCAAGAGAAGTCAGTGCAGCGACAAAGCTGGGGATTGCTAAGGAAAAGAGCAAAGGAGAAGATGTGGGTTTGTTCCGCGTGCAGCTGTGATGCTTGTCCGCTGGAGAGGCCCTGGCTCTCATTGCACCAGCTCACAGAGTTGTCAGCAGAACTTAAACCACACAAAAAAAACCCCAAACCAAACAGGCACAAGATTAACCAGACAAATAAAACCTTCCTCCACCAAGGTGGAGGGAAGGTGAATGATGGAAAGTAAATTTTCCATCTGGAAGAATGACAGCTGAAGGTACTGTATGGGCGATAGTAAATGCTGCAGGAAAAGATGGGGACAATTGCTTATAACATGAGCAAGGAAGAAATTATCAGGTCACAGGTTTAAATGAAGCAGGAATAATTAATATTTTGTACAACACAAAATTAAATGGTGGCACTCACTGCGGGGAGCTGAAAATCCAGAGAGACTGAATAGATCTGGGCATAACCTCATCAGTCGTGGATCAGAGCTCTAACTTTCTGTACACACAATGCAACCCGGGAGGTCCTTAAGCAGCAGAGCAGTAAAAGCTGAGCTGCTATGCCCAGAAAAAGTAGTGCATGTGCCCTGTCCCTTTGTTTTATTTCCTAAGTACTAGTTACCGTTTGCTTGCTAGAGAAGAGGCAAAGCTGCCTAGGTGTTTGGGCTGACCTCGCGTGACCATCCCAGCAAGGCTGCTGCTGGAGCAATGCTCCCTGAAATCTCTGTGGTGCCTGTTGGGCTTCATGTAGTGTTTTCAGCCTCTTGGGCTTGTGTCAGCTGGGGGATTCGCTTGGAGACCAACACCCCAGCGTGGCCACGTGTGGTGTGGGTCTGGGATTTGGGATAACGGGTTGACTGTGTGGGTTGTCTGATTATTCTAACTGCCTTAATTGTCTGTTTTCTTAGCAAACAGGGAACGATTAAAAAACATCTGTACAGGGGCTTGTTTGTAGACTGTAAGAGAGTGGGAGCTTTGAGCGGTGTAAAGGGGGAAAGAGGAGGGTTGTTAGTGCTGGTGATGCAGTCTGCTCTGGCTCCTGGGATGAGTTTCTGCTGCAGCAGAGTGTAAAGGGAAAATACAGCTCTGGAGAGAAATAAGGCTGCTGTAGAGGCCAGTAATCCCACCACAGGTTACATGTGTGGTTTGGTGGGCGACAGCCCAGATGCAGCTCTCAAGGTTGCAGCTCACACAAACAGGCTGCCAGCAAGTAGTTCTGCTTCAGCACGCCAGATCCAGTCATAGTGCCTTTGCAGTAGTAGTAAAAAGGATCCATAATTAGTTATTCCTTAGCTTTCCCTTTAATTGCTCTAGTGCTAATGTCAGTTTTGTTGCTTGATGTATTTCAGCTGTGTTTTTCCTCTTTCCAAGTAAGGGGTTTGTTTGCAAAAGACATTTTGACTTGGGAATGTGATACTGAAAAGCATCTGCAACCTTCCCTGCCCCGCTCTGAATTACCCATTGTTGCTTCTCCCCTTTCCTCGCAGCAAGCTCCTGGCCAGGTGGCCTTGGCTTGTGCTTCTGCTCTAGTCATGGCAGGACCAGACAGACCCTGTCGTTGTTGTCTGTACGCCCTCAGTGCCAGCTCATGGCTTGATGTTAATAGTCCTCGCTATTTCCAGCTCTTTTTACAGAAGCGCTCCCTTTTCCCGTCCTCCTTGTGATGTCTCTTCACCCTGTCACAGACTGTTTTCCGCTCTGTTTGTAGGGCTCGTGCCATGGGCTGCCAGCGCTCGGTTACCTGCTATTTTAATTGTCTTTTTGATCCTTGGAGTCTGGATTTTCCCAGAATAGCTGGCTGCTGTTAACTGTGCCAGGAGTTGCTGCCATGGACAATATAACTGGGAGTGCTGCTGAGACGGAGCTGCTTACTTGGATTTCTCACTCCTGATGATTTCTGTCTCCTTTCAGTGCCTTCTGCTGCTCATTGCGTTCCCTCCTGCAGTTGGCAGGATGCTCTGCCTCTCCTGTTTCCCTGTTAAGTTGCGATCAGGATGGGTTGCTCTGTCTTAGCCACCACCGGCAAGCTGCGGTCAACGCTTCAGCTTCTGCTGCTGCAGCCAAAGGGATGCTGTGATGCACCACGGGTGCAGGGTGTGCGAACCCCCTGTGAGTCGACTCAGCGTGGAGGAGGGACAGCTGGAGCCATGCCTGCTCTTAGACGCTGCTGAAGGGGTTTAATGCTGTGTCAAAATGGAGGTTTTCAAACTTCAGAGACTTTCAGCCAGTCACCCCCTTTCAAAAACAGCTAGTGGGATTTCACAATACTTTGCTTTTGGGTTTTTCCATATATATATTTTTTTTTTTCTTTAATAGGCTCTGAAAAGTCCTTGTTGGTCTTTTGTCTTTCCAGTGGTATCCAGAAAAAGACTGTAATGTCAAGCACCGTAAAGCTGGCTGGCTGACTGTTCCAGCCCTTTCTTGGGGGTAGCCCAGCGCTAGCTGTGATAATGTCACATAGAATTACAAGGCTTGATACCAATCTTATTTCTGAGCATTTATCTCGGTGCAATAAGGTTACGTTAGGCTCACTTAGGAATAATTATGGTATTATCAGCCTTGCCTGACTGATGGGGACTGGCGCCCAGGCTCGGATGCAGGATGCGTTTGGAGTACGTCAGAGCACAAAGCTTTCTGCTGGCTGTTGTGGAAACGGTGCCTGTGGGCTACCGGAGCCATCTCAAGTGGGTTTGGTGGACTTCTGCTGTCCTCTGTGCTCTCCAGGCTTTTCATCTACTAACCTTTTGCCTTCACTACTGAATACCTGACCTTGGGGAGGAGACCATGCAAGCAATCCTCACTTCTCCAGCCCCCTCTGTAACCTGGCTGGTGTTGCACCCACGGGCTTCGCTGGCAAAGCTGCATCCTAGTGGGCATGGGTATGGGCTCAGCAGCTCCCTTCCTCATTTCACAAGCCTTTGCCTTGCCACAGGCACATTGTAAATGTGGGGAAAGATCAATCCCTAGCTGTCACGCAGTGTGGTGGGACAAGGTTTCTGGGCATCTCGCAAGGAACAGAAGGGTTCTGTGGGGCAAGGGAAGAGCTCTGGGGCTTGGATGTGCAGAAGATGGCTGTGGTCCTCCACATCTGCTGTGGCTGAATGCTTGGGGTTTCGCAGGTGATGGGACTGTTGGCAATTCCCCTAAATGTGGTGGGTTATGAAGCATTGATTTCTTTTTAAATACAGGTGGTTGAAGTGGTCTGAACATGTATCTGGCATGTTCTAGGACATTCAAGCATTGGGAATGGGGTGGGGGAGAAGTGATTTCCCATTTTTGTTGCTTTTGATGTGTCTGATCAGCCTGGGAATTTTTCTCAACGGGAGAAGTTTGCAGGCCTTGAGATGGGAAGCCCGTGGGGGTGAGTACTTACTCAGGTTGTCTGCATATCTGCAGCTGATGAGATCCTGATGGATGGACATTCAGTTGAAATGGGCAGTGAACAGTCTGAGATCTGCCCAGCCTCCAACTGCTCCCTTCTTCAGGCTCCTGCCTGGCGATGAAAATATGACGACAGGAAGAATCTTTAGGATTTTCCAGTATTTCACAAGCCAGGACCGCCCTCCCCATCTGTTTTTTTTCTTTTTGCTAATCTGTCTTTAATTCTTCTGTTACTGTTTTCCACTTCACTTGCACGTTGGGATAGAGTTACCCAAGAAATATGCTTACCTCCTTAATTTGGTGCTGATCTTTCCCTTGTTCCCCACATGCAATACTATGTTATATATTATTCTATTGCAGATGTAATCTGTGATAATCATTTATAGTGAAGGAACGCAGAAAACGGTACTTATGTAACACCACAAATTAAACATTACAGCAGGGAGCTCAGTGGAGACTGCAGTATATAGGCCATCTCTGCTGCGGCAGCCTCGTCCCCTGGAGTGAGCAGAGGAGCTGCTGCTGCTGCACGTGCTGCGTGGCTGACTGCTTGTCGCTGGCATGTCGACGGATGGAGTTTATCATGCAACAGCAGCAGCTAAAGGCAAGGGGAGGCTGGCAAAATGCTCCAAGATGATCTTATAACTTAAAAAAATGCCACAATCTGGTGTGGAACGGTATTGGGGAAGCAGTACATGTTAGCGTTACAAGCACGTGGTGTACAAGCAGGGGTTCAGAAGTAGGATGGAAAACTGTCCCAGCTCATGGTGCTCTCGACCGCTTCTGCAGGACATGCTCTTACACCTCCCCGACAGCACAGGTACGTCCCCACCACCTCCGTTGGTGTGTGGTGCTGCCTGGGGGAGCAGGAGGATGGGGGAAGCCTGATGCTTTGCTTTCTGAGCAGTTGCCCTGCTCTTTTTATGCTTTTGGCAGACGTGTGGCACGAACTCATGAAGTATGTTTTAGGGCTCCTAAAATATAGCTGCAGAAGTTGAAGCTTAAGTAGGCTGCATGTGGTGAGCTGTGCTCTGTGGCAGCGACAAAGCCTGCTGCCTGCTCTTAGTGCAGCTGCTTTTTGGAGCTTTTTGGGCTCCTGTGTGTTCTCAGTGTTACAGGTGAGGCTGCATTAGTAAACCCCCTGAAAATAAATAACTGACTGTAACTGTGCAGAGGAGGGAAGGGGGCGAGGGTTTTGTTAATGGCCACCGCAACAGGAGTGGTGCGGCAGTGGGCAGGAGCCTCTTCTCCCACGCTGGAGCTCGGAAGGATGCTCCTGCCAGAGGAGGGGGGACAGGATGCGTGGCACGAGGATATCAGTTGGTGCCAAAGACCTGAGATGCTGGGTGTGAACACAGCAAACTTCGGGTCTGCAAGATGTCACTGGCACTGTGATTTATAGAATTTTTTGAGTGACCAGTTGATTACACAGTGATCTTAAAGGAAACTTCTGATTTTATTTTTTAAAATTTAAGTGTAGAACAAGCATCGCTGTTAAATTATATCCCACTTTATTCCTTTTTAGGTTACAAATCTGGTAATGCTGCTGTGGTTCCTGTGCAGAATCCCCTCTGTGTGCAGCTGGCTTTGGGCTGAGATATTGCAAAAGTATTTTCAAGTGCACTGAAGTCTGCTGGCGCAGCTGTGCTTTGTGGAGCCGCACCAGCCGTTCGGGCCCCGTTTTCCTCTGCAAAGCTGGCAGCGTTGTGCGAGGGGGACCAGGATGGGTGCGGTGAAGGAAGAAGGCTGCTCTTGGCTAAGCAGATAGAGGGAGGAGTTTGGTGCAAGTACACAGGGAGGAAAAATCCTTCCTGGTCCCTGCTCAGTCCTGCATCGTGGTGTAGGAGCTGGGAGGTTGGGCAAAATTAGGGGGCTAAAGTTAGCCCAGCGTATCAATAGGGACCAGCTCTGTTCTCCCCTTGCAAGTTGAAGAGCAAATGCTTAATCAGCAAAAAAGGGAGAGGGATAAATATCTACGGTGAGGATTGCGGTACTCCTTGAACTGATAAGTATAAAGGAAAAATGGTGACAGAACACTTTCTATTTTGCGGTGCTTGTATTTACTACAGATTTGTTTTTGTTTTTAAAAGTGCTGTGTATTGTGTTACTGTCTTATTTTTCTCCTGTGCCCATCTTCTGTGTTTCTTAAACCGTGTTTTTTCCTCATTTGATTATTTTATTGACTTCTCACCCTGCACTCTGGGCAGATGCCAGTATTTGCTGTGTGTTGAGTGCAGGGCTGGAGTAAGTGCTATTTCCATCATTTTATGCTTTTCACCTGTTCGTAAATAAATGTTTCTGGCCACCAAGCCACCATGCTTGGTGGCTTTTTTTTTTGTTGCTTCCATTTGATTTCATCACTTCCACACATTTTTTTGACAAAAGAATTTATCAAGGTTGCTTGTCAAGACTGCAAAGCAAAAATCAATAAAACCTGGGAGGCTGTGCACACATTTTACCTTACCTCATGTGTAATTATTTCAGTTGGAGAATGACAAGTGGCACTTGGTTACTTCGCCAGGGTTTGAAACAACCTTTGAAGGGTCCCATCCTTTGCTTGCAGTGGATCAGGTTTTGCTTTATCTGTGTGTCCAGTCCCTTTTCCTGGGTCATTTTGTGCATGTGAAGGAAAAGAGGAGCTGTTGCCTCTGCGTTAATCCCTGTAAAGAGCCGGGTGGGCAGAGACCAGAGCACAACCCGGGAACTGGTGCTGGCTGCTCTCTGGCTCAAAAACCACTGCCACGTAAATGCTGAAACCCAGAAAGTGCAGCGTGCTGCTTCCCGCGGCTTGGGTCGAATCCTGCGCCCCATTGTCGGGGGGATTAATTGCCTGATCCCCCTGGCTTTGGTCCGTATGATGTTGACCGGTTTTAAACAATAACTGTGGAAGAATGGAGGCAGTAGCTTCAGTTTGCATTAATGTTGGGGTGGGGGTTATTTTATCTTTTTGAATGAGGACTTGTTGGTGGCTGGCTTGCAAACCTTGGTGCACCAGGGTCCTCGGAGAGGTTTGGTATTGGTAGTGGGAAGCATAGGGCTGCTGTTGCTCGTTGCGCTATGGTAGAGACTGTCGTATTGATGCCTGCCTGCCTAGCAGATGCGTTTGCAAGAGAAATAAATGAATTAAATCTGCTTCCCTTTTTCTGGGAGAGCATGGTGTGATCCCTGGAGTGAGCCCAGCCCTTTCCACCTGGAGAAGCCAATCCCCTACCTTTGGTAGCGGCTTTCTGCAGTACAGGGCTTCCCTGGGAGGCTGCCAGCTCTGATGCCCTGAGTGAAGCAGGACATGAGGGCTTGCGGGTGGCAGGGCTTGGCCCCTGCCCAGATCTGCTCCCGAGATCTTGTCTCAGCGCTGGGGATGCAGCTGAAGGTCCCGCTCCCCGTGGAGGTAAGAGTGCTTTGAGTACCTGCCTTCTCGCACAGCCTTGTCCTTCCCCTCACCGCCTCCTTTCCCTTCTTCGAAGGTTGCAGGAACAAGCTGATGTTGTCCTTCTTCTGTCCCCAACCCAGGTTTGGTGTCTTTTTGCTCATACCAGGGTATGGGGCTGCTCTGGACAGACGGGGACAGATTTGCCTGTGTAAATCTGTGATTTTTTTTTTCTCTCCTGCCTTTTTCTCCTGATGTATAAACTCACAGTAAATTCTTGCCCTGTCATTTGTGTCCTTCATCCCTCCAGGGTGGTGTGACCATTTGTCCTGAGAACAGGGTGGCAACCTGGGCTCCTTTGCCTTCATACCTTGTGTGCCTGTGAGCTGTTTCGAAATAGTCCTGGGTTTGTTTTATTGAAACATGTCATTGGTGGCTGATTTGCATCGTCTGCAAGTGAAGCCTGCGTTCAGTACGAAGCGAGCAGCTGTGACCAAGTGGCGGGTAGCACCATGCCACATGCAGCCGTCACGTGAGGGGTGAATCTGGGCTCCATCAGTGGCTGTTCACGCTGTGGCTGGGGTCCTCGCTCTGACGGACTTCAGAGGGGCTGGTGTTGCAAGCGTTTGGGTACCCAGGTTGAGCCTGGTGCTGCTGGTGTGGTGCACTGCCGCCTGGGCTGCGGCGGAGGTGGGATAGCCTTGGGCTGCTGCAGCAGAAGCCGGCTGCCTTTCCCACTGAAAGCAGAGAAGCTCCAACTTGGCCACACTGGAGCTTTCTGCCTGGCTTGTGGTGTGGGTTGCTGCTTTGCTATGGAGCTGGTGTGGGGATGGCTTTCTGTAGCTTTATCACCCTGGCTGCTTTTGGGGGAAGAATTGTCGTTAAGCAAAAGTGAAGACAAGTTGTAAGGTCCAGAGCAGACTGGTGATGGGCTGGTATGCAGCAGTGGCTGAGGCATATCCCATTCCTAAGTGCTTGGCCCAGCACTCAGAAACCCTCGGGGGCGAGCAAAAAGCCCCCAGGATTTCTTCTGTTCTGGAGTGCTCCCCTTGGCCAAACCCTGGCTGCCACCAGCCCTCCACCCTTCCAGCGATGGGGCCAGGACCGCGCAGGCAGGATGCTTTCTGCCATAAAAACAGCTTTCAGGAGCTGTTGAGCTCTGATTGGGAATAGCCTGGCTGGATGTAGGTGTATCCCTGCCTTGCACTGGCTGGGAGTGCCTCTGCTGGCCCAAGGCTTTGGCTGGGCAGTGGGACGTGCCACCAGACCAAGCAGTGCCTGGGGCAAAGCAGTGCTGTTTCTTTTGCCAGGGCTTCTTCAGGTCCTTTTAGCCATGGTTTGGGTGCGGTGAAAGCATGGGCTGGGAGCAGCTGCTGCTCAAGACTTAGCAAAAGTGTGCAATCTGGTTTATTCCTTTAGCTGGTCTCGCTTTCCAGTTAGTGACTGCAAACCGCTGCTCCAGGGAGTTTGGCTCCTAACTTTTCCTCTCTCATTCAACAAGCAACAACAGTGTCTCACTCAGTTGCTGAAATACCTGGATGGGTGCGAGCAGCTCTGCATCCATGCAGGTTATATCAGAGAAGCTTGTGTCTGCTGGCCTTGGTAAGCATCCTTGCACTGACCCAGCCATTTGGGTTGTCTTTTGGAGAGTGAGCGCAGTCAAACATCCCAGCTTGTCACCGAGGGCAAGTTTCTCTTTGGCTCTTGGCAGGTGTGCAGCATGTATTCCCTGCAGTCTTAAAAATCCCCATTCCTGCGTGGGTGACAGAAGTGGGAGGGATGATCTGTATCACTGCTTCTCTGCTGCGCTTGCTAATATTAGCTTGATTTGTCATTTTGGTAACTGTTATAACTGGAGTTGGGATGAAAGTCAACGCGAATGGTCCGCTCTTACTGACCGCCAGTGGTGGATTGCTGGTTTTAACGCTGTGCCTGGGTTGGATTTTAATTTGCTGTTGTACCTCTAGGTCTGCACAGTTGGTGTTCGTGACCTACAGCGGCTCATTCACAAACCTGGAGTCGTGTAAGGTTGGGATCAGCAGTTCACCAAGTGCAGCACATCCTGAACGTGAGGATGCTACGAACGAGCTGTACTCTAAACAAGAGTTGACACAGGCAGGGAGGGAGTGAGCCTGCGTCTGTAATGAGAAACAAAGCAAATGGCCAATAATTCACTCTGAAGGCAGCGGGGAGCTCATCGACAGGCTGCTGGGCTGCATGGGGGACTACCGAGCCCCAGCTCTTTGTGGCACTTGTCTGATAAAGAGCAAGCCGACTCGAGTGAGGATGTCTGGTCAGATCCTCACTTCTGACCCTTGCTCCCACCTGATAAGGTCTGTGCTGGGATTTCCCAGAGCTGCCGCTGGCATTTGATAGCTGGGTCATACCGGGGAGTGGTGGCAGAAGAGGCAGAGCTGCTCTGGGGGTGGAAAACAGGCACCTGGTGTGGCTTTGCCTCTTCCTGCCCTCACTGCCAGGTGATGCCGCTTTGTGCCGTGGGTACTGCTTGCATCAAGTGCCCCGGGCAGCCCTGAGCTGGGCTCAGTGGCAGAGAGCGGCTCCACTGGCACATCTGGAGATGCTGAAATCTCACACCTTGAGACATGTAGGCTTTTCTGCTCTACACAGATACATCACCAGGGACCTTCCATTGCGGTTAGATGACGTGGTTTCCCCGTGGGGCTGCCGATACGTGGAGCTGTGGGTGCTGGAGAGGCTCTGTGGTGAAGGAGGGCAAAGCCCTGTGGCTGGGTTCTTGCATGCCCCAGGTCTTGTGCCTTGAACTCTCGCTAAGTGGTGAAAATGGATGCTTGTTGCTTACATTTTTAAGCCAAGCAGGTTTCATCTGTAAGTAGTTTTTAATAATGTAACAGGGATTTTCATACAGTTGGGAGCACCAAGGGGGAGTGTTTCCAGCTCACGTAATCGGTTCAGTGTATTTCAGTGTTATTTTTAGGCATTTAAAATTCCCAAGTGCTTTTTTTTTAACTGGCACAGAAGGAGGCTGTTGGAGGAAAATCAATTTTGAACTCTGAAAATAAGAAGAATTCTTACTAATTAGAAATGAGCCATTAGATGAAAGCTGATGCCTTCAAGGAGTCTGGAGGCATCTCTTTGGTAGCTGGGCTGGGGCAGCGGTGTAGGTGGCTGTGCTGTTTTAGACTGAGGAGTGGCTGGAAGGAAACCCTTCTGGCATGTGGCTTGTGTCTAAGGAAGCAAGTCAGCTTCAGCTCCCCATCCACGGAATGGAGAATTAGATTTGAGCTTGGGGTATGAATGGCCTGTGTCACCCTTGCAGGGCATGGCGAGTCCCTCTGTGGTTCTTCCTGTGGCTGAATTAATTTGTATTTTTTTCAGGTTGGATGCGATGGTTTCGTTTGTTTTTCAGAGGTCAGCGACTTGGTAAGACCCACAGGTTGGGCAGACTGTGGCGGCATCAGTGTACCTGGACAGCCTTGTGAGGCTTCCCATCCCTGTGGGATGTCTGACATCCCTTGGACAAGATAAAGGGAATATGGGAGTGCACTACTGTCAGTTAGGACCCTGCAGAGCATTTAATGCAGTGCTGCCAAATGGTCCGTGACCCTCAGCTCGGCCCCAAGGGAATGAGAAGCTCCACAGAAAGGACATTTACTGGTTTTCTTAAACCACCTACTGAGGGCTGTGGAGGTACTTTATTCCTGGGCATCATGTTACTCTCTTGCAGTAGCTCAGGGATGCTGCGATTCACCCGTGGCAGGCTGCTGGTGCTTTGCTCCGTGCTCTGAGCCGAGGCGATGCAGCAGGAGCAGGTTGCCCTCTCCTGGCACGCTCCTTCCACAAAGCCCTGACTCCCTGTGGTGCTTGGCAGGATTTGCCGTGAGGCTCCCCAGCTCTTGCATGAGAGAAGTCCCTGCAGAAAGCCTGGTGTTGAAGGCATTGAAGATATTTGCTTGCCTATACTTGACTTTGCAAATGCCTTTCAGGAATCACTTAGAAGAGAGGGGTTTAGCAGCCAGACTCTGTTCAGAGGCTCTCCAGTGGGGTAGGAGGGTCAGCTCTTCTGGTGGGGCAGAGCTGCAACTCCTCTCCCCAGCGTTTCAGCTCTTTCCCCAGGCCCAGGCATGCTTCAGGCTGCTCACAGCATGCGGAACCCTGTGGGGACCCCAAAACATCTGCCGCACTGAGATGCCAGGGCAGAAATGGCTCATCTGACCGGCCTGTGCTGGCATCTTGTGGTGCTTTGTGCTCTTGCAGCGCCTCGTCTCCTCTCGGCGTTGAAATTGGCTTTGGCGCCGGCAGACGCTCCTTTGGGGCACTTCCCTGGATCCAGCCTGGGAAATTTATAATTCTTGTTGAGTTTAGGAGTCTTTAAGTTAAAATTGTTATGCTAGGAAGTGAGGATCAACTTCAAGAGAGTTTAATGCCACTTTTATTCTGCTCATTTTTTTATCTTATTTCAAGAAAATCTCTTTCCATCAGCTCCATCGGCGAGAGGTGGGATGCATGGAGAGCTGCTCCTGCTAGGAGGCAGAGGAGGGGTGTCTGCTGGGGATCTCAGCCCTGCTGGGCTGAGCGCATTGCATCCTACACCCCTTGGGAAGGGTCTGGGGTCCCCCCTGGTTGGGAAGGGAGTGCGGTGCGGCAGGAACTGGGGCTTTAGCCAAGGTGGTCGTGGAGTGACCCTGCAGGTGGGACAGCTCAGCAGTGCCGAGGGCTCTGCAGCCCGAGGAGTGCCTGTGTACGGTGCAGCAAGGTGGAGGCAGAGCAGTGAGCCGGCTCTTTGTGTCTGTGTGGCAGCGAAGCCTGAGGACGGAGCAGGCGATGGGGCGGCTGTGAGGCTGGGTAAGTTGCCTGGGAGCTTCTGGGATGCTGAGCCCCCTTGCCAGTGGCTTCAGTCCTGCGGGGAGGGAAGAGGCATGGAGCCACATGGGAGCTGAGGTTGGGTGGCACCTCTGGTGGTCATCCAATCCCAGGAAACGTTTTAATCTGTGATTAAAAATCCCAGAAGCTTCATTTGCATAGCTCTGATTGCAAGTCGCTTCTCTTTATGGCTTCAGTCCATAACTCTCCTTTCCCTGCGTTTTTGGCAAGTGCGCTTGGCACTGTCGTGCCATATGCCAACACGTGGTGCGAGGCTCTGTGCTCTGCAGGGGTTTGTGGCATTGACACAAGCCAAAATGTCCCACCCGTGGGTGCGCCATGTCTCCACCACCGGAGGTGGCAGCTTGCTCCAGGGCTGTGTCCTCGCTGGTCTTGGTGTTTGACCGCAAACAGACAGCAGCAGGGCAAAAACCCAGCACAGCTGGATGCTGGGGAAGGGAGATGGGACCTGAGAGCTGGTATGCAGAGTGGACCTGTGTCCCCAGGGGTCCCAATACGTGTACTCTGCGCTTGAATAAGCACGTGGCAGGAGACGGCTCCCGTGGATGCTGGTACCTGCCTTGCAGCAGGTACCCAGCATTTCCCTCCCACTCAGGGAAGGGAGATGGTAATTGCAGGGTTGATGCTGACCCTGTCTCCTTACTTCAGGTGTTTGATTTTTGCAACACAAGTATTTCCTGCAGGTAGTCTCATGGTAGGTAGTAGCCTGTGTTATATTTAAAATATAAACTGAAGCCAGTGTGATCGTAGGATGTCATCTCGGCCAGTGAATCCATGTGCAGGCAGGGAGGGAATGGCTGCTGCGCTGAGCTGAGCCAGGAATATCTGCTGTTGGGGGCAGTGATGGCTCTCCTCTTGCCTAGGGAAGGAAGCTCCGTGGGTCCTTACATGGCCTGATTTCATTAGTCTGGATGGTGTGTGGGTCATGGGAGGCGATCAGTCGCATCTGGCTGATAAAGATCACTGAATGGAACAGTGAGATAATTCATTGCCTTTATTCTGGGGACCTTTAAAGGTGTCTGGCTTATGAGCAGTACTAAAGCGAGCAGCTTCCTTAGCTTTTCTTTTCAGTTTTTTTTCTAGATGCTTCTCAACTCGCTGCTTTTGTTTTCTGATATTGTCTTTAAAAGGTCTGAAAAAGCCTTTGGGGGCACCAGGGCAGAGTCAGGTTTGCAGAGGAGGCAGGTGGGTAACCTGTCCAAAGTGGCTTGTGATGAGACCCTGTCACCCGGAGGGGTTTCTTTGTCATGCTGATGGTTCCTCTGCTGAACACCACCATCACTGCTAGCTTCTTGTAAGGATTTGTTTCTTCTGTAACATCCCAATTAAATGTTAGTATTTCAGGATGGATGCTGGAGAAACTCCCATGGTCTTCAGCCAGAGCGTGTTTTGCTGTGGTCGTGTCAGGTCTAATTAACAGACTGATCTGTTTAATTAAAAGTGATCAGAACGAATGAGCTGTGCAGACGTTCCTGCAAGAAACCCCTCGGTAAGGACCAGCGTTTCTCCAGTTAAGAGGAGGCGAAGCTGCGTGCGCTGTGCTGCGAGCGAAGGTGTTACAGCCTGCCCACGCTGCCGAGGCTACGCTGCCCTGCCTTCTCCTCAGGGCACTTTACAGACTGCCACGGAGGTGAGACACGAGGTATTTCCCCGTCACTGAAATACGGCTGTTGCAAATATTGTAAGACCGTTCAACTGCAGTTTAGGATGGAGCAAGAAAGAAATACAAAATTAACTAGAAGGGATTTTAAGGAAGGAGATTGGCAGGGTTTAAAGAGGACGGCAGCACTAATGGCACTTAAAAAAGGCACTTTGCAGTCGTGGTCATAAAGGTTAGATGATGCAGCAGTTATCTTGTAGCAGGGGAAGTAGATGATCCCAGTGTACATAGGATTTTCAGGAGCATGTTGGGAATGGGTGGGATGCATGTTCCTGAAGCTTGTTGTCTGGACCCCTCCCTGGCTCTTCTGGTACGTCTATGTTGATTTGAGTTTTTCTTGAGCAATTTTGTAATCACACAGAGCAAGGATGTGGACAGACTAGATGGAGAAGGGGTGGAGGGAGGTGAGCAGTGCGGTGAGGCTCCATCGGCTGTGCCCAGGACCCAGCGGGGACACTGAGCGGGGTCACCGGTTTCTGTGACTTCTGGTTACCTCTGGAGCCCTTGCAGTCCCAAAGAGGGGCAGCCTGATCCCCTTTGGAGCAGTGCAGCCTCAGCGGTGTTGCACTGGATCCGCATCTTCTATGCTGCTGGTCTTTGAAGAAAAGGAAGAACATCCTTTGGGTGGGAAGCAAAGCCTATGTCTGACCTTCTACGTATAGGTAAGGTGACGGATCTGGTGATTTATGAGTGTTTTCCTCACCAAAGGGAATGTTGTAGTGAAAGGAGGTGACGACCTGCAACACCTGAAGTCCCTGCGGGTCCCTGTTCCCCTCTTGGGGGAAGGGAGCTCTGCCTGACATACCGGGGTCCCCGGGAGCACCTTTGCAGTGGCTCACAGGGCTCTCCTGTAGGACCCCTGACCTGGGATGAGCGTGAAGCAATTTAAGCACTAAACCTTTCTCCCGGAGGCTGTGCCGGAGGCGACCCCAACATGCTCTGGGACGAGTGCAGAGACGCAAAGCTAGCGTGGGGTGCAAGGAGACTTTTCCAAAGGTGAACACAGCATTGAAGCCTGCCTTTTTCAGTTTAAAATGACTTCTCATGGTACTGTAATAACATTACATTGGCGGGGAGGCTGTTCATGGAGATGAATAACCGGTGGTTTTTGACCTCAGTTATTACATTTGTAGCTTCAACTAAAAATTCAGCTTTAAGGAGTCTTGCTAATTTAAAACTAATCTCTTCAGGGAGAAGCTCTTCCTCTGGCAGTAGCCCATTTACTAGAAACTTAAATATTCATTTACAGCTAAAGCTGGACAAGTTGTTAAGGGAAAACAAGGAGGAATGAAAGCATGACAGGATGATAAAAATCCAATTTATGGTTCTTCCCTGGATGTACTGATAGGAGCTTAAATTGCTGACAGAGCCTTATTGAGGGAAGTGGCAGGTGTTATATTTAGAAGCACGGGAGCGCAGCGGTGACTTGGCACACCGGGCATCAGCAATCACCGGCTTCTGACACAAGCGAGGATGGAAAGGCTGCGCAAAGAGCCCTTTGACGCAAGGAGAGGTGCAAACAGCAGCAGCAAGGCAGAGGAGAGAAGGACCTGATGGCGTAAGATGCTGATGCTGACTTTGGAGGGGATGGAGGAGAGAGATTGGCCATTAGACTTCCTAAATAGGCTCCTTGGTGCTGTAGGAGGAGGTTTCCAAGCCATGGGGGAAGTTTTATCAACCCCCTTTACAAAGAGAGCTGATGGAGGTTGGTTATTCTCTCAGACACAACTGGTCGTGCTGCTGCCAAGATTCAGAGCTATTAACCTGCAGCCAGGCTGTCTGCCAGTCAGTAACCACAGC
>VZTV01076697.1:0-11312 GCA_013400875.1 Anhinga rufa
GCACTGGAACAAGTTGTCCAGAGGTGGAGTCTCCATCCGTGGAGATGCTCAAAAGCTTTCTGGACATGGTGAGGGGCAACCAGGTGTAGGTGACCCTGCTTGAGCAGGAGGGTTGGACAAGAGGATCTCCAGAGGTCCCTTCCAACTTCAACCATTCGCTAATTCTGTGAGCACAAGGTTTCCCTCTGCATTCTCCATTAGGATTTTGGCAGGTAATATTACATACTCAGTTAAGCTGACAGACGGTCAGCTTCAGTAAGTCAGGCATCCTCATTTCATTATCTGGTAAGGCTTCTGCGTGTTGTCTGTACTAGTGGCAACACATTGCACTGAGCTTTATGATGCACAGGGGACAGAAATTTGGGATAGCAACTGTATGAAAGTGCCTGATACAGGAATGCTGGTAATCCTGATGAAGTTCTTTGTGAATAATTACAGTAAAAGTTTTATTGACAAAAAAATAGTTGAGGCTGAAATTCTACATCTCCTGCAATAAATGTGTACTTAGTGTTTTACGGATTCTGCCTTTTCTGCTTTTAGTGATTCCCAAGTTTTACTTTTCATACCACATAGAAGATTTGTCAGTTGAATTCTGAAAATATTCATGATAATTGAGGCAGCTGTGAACAAATAGAAAATCATGTTTGACCTTGTGAACATGAGTTTGGAGATGTAAAACATCATTTTGGTGCAATTATATTTATGGTGTGGAAAAATGTCCATTTCCATTTTGAAGTGTAGACTGATTGTATAAACAGGTATACTTGCCATCTTAATCAGTTTTTGCCATCTTAATTGAAAAAGATCCAAATACTCTGCTTTTATCTTTCTACTTGAACGTCTGTAAGATTTCTTGTTATATTTTACTACGTACAATAGTTTTTAAAGGTTATTCACTAAACACATTAATGACTAAAATTGTAGAACACTTGAAATGAGGAATAAACACTTTTGGTGGATCTTGCTCAAAAGAAGTGTCTGTATAGATCGCTGGTTTTTAGAAATTCATTGTAGGTAAATGCAAAGGGTACTGCTCTAAGAACTGTGTTGATTTAAACAATATAAACTTGAAACAACCTGGTAATTCTGTGCATTATTGTGCTTAGTGAAATAAATGGTTAACTCCTTGTTCTTCTATACCCATCCCACACTCCCCCCCCCAATCCTTATATATATTTGCAAAATGTTACATATTTATGCCACGGGCCCATGAAAATCAATCACACTCTTCCTGTAAGTGCAATTTTCTGGATCAGTTTCCAGTTACTGGCAAATTACTGCAGTAACTCTACTGAAGTCACAGGCAATTGCTCTTGCATGCTTAGGGTTAAAGCATAACTGTGGTGGTAACCAAAGCTCATCTCTTGGTAACATTGATGGGAGGATGAGTAAAGAAAGGTAACAGCTTGAAAGAAGCTGTCAGAGATATAAGGGCAGGAGCAGTGCTGTTGTAGCAGATCCTAAATAAAAGGCTAGCAGTTTTTTTCCGGATGGCCAGATGAATTTGATACATGTGAGCCTGTTTCTGTTTGTTGTTGTGCTCCCCACTGTGCCTAGTGAAATACAATAAAAGCACAAAAGCTACCCAAAAAAATTAACAGCTGCCTACAAAAGGCACCTGTAAGAGACCAAGGTGATTTTCTTATGTATCCATGTCTGGATTTCACAAAGAACTGGATCTTTCCTGGTATTGTCTGCATTGAAGGCTTACGCTGGAGTCCCAAGAAGGATCAAGAAATAATTAAAGTACTTGCTATTCATTAAGTAACCTGTGTGTAAATACCTTAAACTTGATGAATAGTTGTTTGACTGAACAATAATGATTTTAAAATATTTTTTATCCTTTCCCAGTCAGGATCTTAAATTGCTGCTCTGTGCTGGTATGAACGTAAAAGACAGTAGAGTTCTCCCCACCTTTCAGGCATGTTCCATGTAGCAGGAGGGAACCAACAATATATGTCTCTGAAATTGCATATTTAATTAACCCTATCAGAGACAAAGATTCTCTCACCTTCTTTCCCTGAAATAAATACGAGCTGCAGCCCCATGTAAGTAGTTTAAAAATGAGGTATAGAAGTATTTTGCAGTGAATTTATTCGAAGTGGTTTGTCTTGTATGATTTTATAGTTCATCAAAAAAAACCCTGTAATCTCATAGATTACTTGCCTTGAAATGTTACAGGTGTGTTTTTTACATGCTTAGGTTTTGGTCCATTTTGGAGGGAGGGTACTTTTCCTGCTGTTCTTATACCCATAGCTGTAAATTATATGTGCGTGCCTAGGTACCGGTGTAGCTAGAGTCCTAGGGAAGCACAAGGTACTGATCTCACTACTTGATATTTAGAATGTGAAAAGAATGCCACTTCTGATGGACTATTGCTGTCCAAATTCTAATTGTATTGCTGTGCTTTATATCATTGTATGCTACTTGTTCTTACCTAGTTTTCATGTCTTTTTGCCGCACAGTGCATTCTGATTAAGTTCAGCTTAGACTATATTGTGATATGCTGTGGAATTATTAAAGAAGGCGAAGTATTTAACATTTATCCATAACAAACTATTATGGGAGTCAAGTTGACTGCTAAAATATGTCTAAATTATTCTTTTCCTATTATGGTCTATTTATTTTAGCTCAAAGCAGACACTTGTTTAAAAAAAAAAAAAAAGGCAATGCAACTTCACTGATCATACTTTGTTTCTGTTCCAAGTCACAGCTCAACATCTGGCCTGAGCACATGAGCCAGGTTGTGGGCAAATGTGCCAGGGCCCAAAGAACAGGAGTCATAGTCACAGGCATTTCCAACTTTAGGCAGCAAGCCACATTTGCAGAGAACACAGTTGGTTTTCTTTCCACTGGGTTATTTTCAAATGGATGAGAATTAGAACCTTGTTTTTCCTCTCACATAGTTTTATATATACTTGCTGGGAAGTGAGTTATTACCAAATATTGCTTATAGGGCTGCAGCAGAATCTTTCCAGTCTAGCTGTCTGCCCAAAAAAAGGCTCAGAAAATATAGGGCTATCGTATTTGCCTGAGACTTACTAGGAAGTTCTATGTGTATATGCACTATGGAACACACATCCAGTAAGCCTAATGCTTCCCTGAAAGACTGTGGTTACTGTGTTGCTGATACTGTGTTAAAAGTATAATTGGTTACTGTATTTCTAAACAAACGTATATGCTCATAGTAGTAAATCAAATACATTTTGGAATGTGCATACGTAACAAACGTGGAATATTTGGACATCTGGTGACCTGTTTGGTGCTGCTGTGTGTGCACAGCTGATGTGACCTAAATACAAAATAAGTAGGGTACGTATGTACATATGTATGAATAACAGAGTGAGGAATCCCAGAGGAATTGGGAAAACCTCAGCAGTCAGAGACATGCAGGGATATGCTACGTAAAACCTCATGAATAAGAATCTGTATGTTACAATTCTTAGGATTTGAGGAGAAATGATTAATGAAAGAACTGTACAGGAGTTATGTGGCTCGGTGACTATGTATTATCAGTAACAGCTAATGTCATTACTGGTATTCACGAATTATACCACCATCAACATTTTGTCTGCTTTATTTTGCTGTGTTCACTGATGGGACCTCTAAACAGAGGTTTCCAAGTATAATTCTAGTCATAATTCAGTTTTCATAGTACTTTGCATAAATATCTATTTTTGATGAAACACTGCTCTAATTCATTGCAGCATTTTTGTCAGTTCTAAATTGGGCAAATTGACAAGAAAAGCTAATTGCTTTTCATACAGTATTATTGGTTTCTGAGAGATTTTTTTGAACCAAATTGCACAGACATGTCAGAGGGAAATACGATCCTGTGTACAATTTATGTACTTCATGGTGCTGAGCAAGGAAGGCTAAGTACAGAAAATAGTGCTTTATAGTTAACCTGTAAACCTATTGATTTGAAGCGCCATAATTTTAAGAAAAACAACTGTCTGCTTGGCTAATGTACATTAAGCATTGCAGTTATCCTTATGAAGAATAAGCTCATTAATATTTAAACTACACATTAGCTGCATCTCTTACAAGGAGATAGTATCTCCCCATAGCTTCCATTAATTATAATCAAATTAACATGGACTGCGAATAACTGATTGGGAATAAATCTTAGTAAAAGTGATAACAATACTTCTAATATAAGTAACAGTTATAATAGTTATTCCTTATTAGCTGTGCACTAAGAAAGAGCACTTGCGTTGCTCAGCTCAGCAAATTGTAGAACACATCTGAAGTAAAAATAAAATAGTGAATGGATATTACACAGGTGTTGGCACTGTACATGTGATTTCCTGTTCTTCAAATAATCCTGAAAAGAGCCAGTTTAGAGAATTAACAGAAAGTTGTTATGAAAAACAACATTCTCTCATACAGTCAGCACAGATTACAGTAGATTTTGTTTTGCTGTTGTTTCACATGATGTTTAGACCTTGTCTGGGCAAAACTTTAGTGTCTTAGGTGAGATTTAGTATTCAAGTGTCCTCTGTTAGAGAAGTTAAACGTAGGAAGCTTTCTCAGGTTGGATTTGTTCTGGCAAATAATGGATCAATCTGAAGTTGTGGGAGAGATGTCAAACCCAATGTGTACAAGGAGTCAGAGAACCATAGGATGGTTTAGATTGGAAGGGACTGCTGGAGGTCATCTTGTCCAATCCCCTGGTCAAGCAGAGTCCCCTAGATCATATCCAGAAGACTTCTGATTATCTCCATGAATGGAGATTCCACACTTTACTGGGAAGCCTGTTCCAGTACTGGGTCACCTTTGCAGTAAAAAAATGTTCCTGGTCTACTGTTTTACTATTTTTGTGGTAAAAAAACCCCACGTATTTTGATCTGACTGAAACTTTTCATGTTCCAAGCTGGGTCTGTTGCCCCTTGTCCTCCAAGAAGAGTCTGGCTCCCTTTTCTCCGTACCTTGTCACTGGGTAGTTGAAGTCTCCCTTGAGCCTTTTCTTCTTAAAGCTGGACTGTGCTGAGTTTGTCTGGGGTAGAGCTAATTTTCTTCACAGTAGCTTGTATGGGGCTGTGTTTTGGATTTGTGCTGAAAACAGTGCTGATAACCCAGGGATGTTTTTGTTCCTGCTGAGCAGGGCTTACACAGAGCCAAGCCCTTCTGCTCCTCGCCCACCCCACCAGCAAGTGGGCTGGGGGGGCGCAAGGGGTTGGGAGGGGACACGGCCGGGACAGCTGACCCCAACTGACCCAAGGGGTGTCCCACACCATACGGCAGCTTTATAGAAGAGGGTCTGGGAGTACTGGTGGATGGCAAATTGATAATGAGTTGGCAGCGGGCTGGTAATGTGGCCTTGTGGCAAAGAGGGCTAATGGTATCCTGGGCTACCTTAGGAGGAGTGTTGCCAGCAGGCTGAGGGAGGTCATCCTTCCGCTCTGTTCAGCACTGGTGAGGCCATGCCTGGAGTACTGTGTCCAGTTCCGGGCTGCCCGCTACAAGAGAGAGATTAAGCTACTGGAGAGNACTGGAGAGAGTCCAACAAACAGCCTTGAAGATGGTTAAGGGACTGGAGCATCTCTCCTGTGAGGAAAGGCAGAGAGAGCAGGGACTGTTTAGCCTAGAAGAGAAAAGGCTGTGGGGGCACCTCATCAATGTGCATAAATCTCTGAAGGGAGGGTGTAAAGAAGGTGGAACGAGGCTCTTTTCCGTGGTGCCCAGTGACAGGACAGGAGGCAGTGGGTGCAAACTGAAACACAGGAGGTTCTGTCTGAACATAAGGAAACAATTTTTTTACTGTGCAGGTGACTGAGCCACCAAAACAGGTTGGCCAAATTACTCAAAAGATGTCTGGATGTGGTCTGCTGTAGGTGCCCCTGCCTGAGCAGGAGGCTGGACAAGAAGATCTCCAGAGGTCCCTTCCAACCTCAACCACTTTGTGATTCTGTGGAATAAATATCCAGAGGAACTAAAAGTGTGGTACATTTCCTAAATTGAGATGAAGGTTGTTTGATATAATACATGAAAGAAAACTGTCAGTGCTAGCCAGTATGTGTGTTTGTGGGTTAGGAAAGATGACATCCAAAACCACCAATGATCCCTACCTGTCATGATGTCTGTGGGGCTATTAACTGCTTATTTTAGAGTACCTCAGTTGTTCTAAAACTGATGCAACCTAATTTTGGGTAGGGATTGGATGTCCCTTGAATTTGGATAGTGGTCGTTTCATTCCATACTGCTTTTACATATAATTTTGTTCTATGTTAGTATCCACTTGTATATTCTAAATGAGCCTACATCTGAGCATATGTGTAGTAGCTGTGATCTCGCAGAACTGGAGTATTTACATTTACTTAATACCTGTTGATTTGTTTATAATATCAAGGTTAAAATACACAGTCGCATACAGACCTGTGTTAATTGTAAACTTGTGATATCTAGCTGCACTTCCTAGAGAAAGCTTGTGTTGTGGATAGGGTGTCAACTGAACCTTTTCTTAATACGATCCAAGTTTCGTAAGCTGCCACGTAGAAACCAGTTTTTCCGCAATGACCTGACTAGATAATCTGAAGAAGCACCCTGTGCTGTGCCTTATTTATTTGTTTTTCATCTGAAAACATAATTCCTGCAGAGAATTCTATTTCAGCCACAAAAGGAAGGCCTGTGAACAGCTCTTCTTTCTGCCTGAATGTTCCCCTATGAATTGCTGATGGTTCGGAAGGCTAACAGTGACAGAACAGGAGACAGCAGCTTTGTGCTTAGATGACAATAGTCTGTGTGCTAACTGCAGCTGGCACCATTAACTACCTACCCATAGACTGAAATAAAAACAATTATCACTGCATGCGTTAGAATGATGAAATCCACTCTGTTTCTATAGTAACAGGAATGACAATTTATATTATGACCTTAAGAAAGTAGAATGTGATCGTTTCTTTTTTTATTTTTTGCAGTTTTACAAGGAGCAGCAATTCACAGAGAAAATAATGTTTAAGATGATGCACATAATTGACAAAAATAAAGGTAAGATATGCTTTACCAGTAACAAAAAGATGCACGGCATGCATTCAAGTGGGAATGTTGATTTTTGACTTTTAAGTGTTCTGCTATGTAGAGACATAACCAATTTAGTGCTGTTTGAAGTATATTATTCTTTTTCTGTTTATTGAAAACAATCTTTAAGTAGAAGCTTTACAGAAAATCAAGAGTAAGAGAAAATAAAGTGAGGGCTTTAGCAGGTCAAAATCTTTAAATTATTTTGCCATCTCGTATGACTGAAAATATTATATGAAAAAACAGTTTTACATTCTGAGCTTTCGTCTTCAGAAGCACGCTGAGGTATCAAAACTCTGTAAGAGATTACTTCATGGATATGTTTATTATGTTGCAGCATTTCTAAGCCTATTCAAGCAAGCAATAATCTAGTTAGTTGATCAGGCGCAGGAAAGCTGTGGCAGAATGTTGAACAATCCTAGCTAGGATCTGGAGGATGTATCTTTATTGATACTTATGAAGTAGAATATTATAGCATAGACCTATCAAGAGAGTAGAGTTCCAGAGTTCTTTAGAATGATTTCAATATTGTTGTGGTTTAACCCCAGCCAACAACTAAGCCCCACGCAGCCGCTCGCTCATCCCCTGCCCTGGTGGGATGGGGGAGAGAATCGGAAGGGTGTAAGTGAGAAAACTCGTGGGCTGATATAAAGACAGTTCAATAGGTAAAGCAAAAGCTGTACACGCAAGCAAAGCAAAACAAGGGATTCCTTCACTCCTTCCCATGGGCAGGCAGGTGTTCAGCCATCCCCAGGAAAGCAGGGCTTCATCACACGCAATGGTTACTTGGGAAGACAAAACGCCATCACTCCAAATGTCCCTCCTTCCTCTTCCTTTCCCCTTCTTCCTCCAGCTTTATATGCTGAGCATGACGTCATATGGTGTGGGATATCCCTTGGGTCAGTTGGGGTCAGCTGTCCTGACTGTCCCTGCTCCCAGCTTCTTGTGTATCTCCAGCCTGCTCAGTTGGTAGAGCAGGGGAAGCTGAAAAGTCCTTGACTCAGTGTAAGTGCTACTTAGCAATAACTAGAACATCGGTGAGTTATCAACATTATTCTCATGCTAACTCCAAAACTCAGCCCTATATCAGCTACTAGGAAGAAAATTAACTCTATCTTAGCTGAAACCAGGACAAGCATTCTGTTTGAATATTTGCCTTGTTTTAAAATCATCTCCCTTTACAAAAGATATAGCATGTTTAACTGTGCAGTCTTTTAGTAACAAGCATAAGTCTTGAGGCGTTTAATAATTTACAACCTTCACGCTCCCTACATACTTGCCTCGCCCCAAACCTCTTTCTTCAATATGTGCTAAATATATGGAGTGCTTCTATGAGCAACTCTGGAGCTAGCATCATCTCTGCTATGAGTAAAGGATTATGGAATATTTCTTCAAGTTACCTAAAGCTTCAGGAGCGTGACAGTAATCCATGCCTGTTGGTCTATTCCTTGCATGTAGCAGAGATGATCAGATAGAGAGAGAAGAATTTAATTCTAACTCTGTGCTAAAATATCCTGTTCAGTCACTTGGTATTCTTTCTTTGGATGTAGTAATTAATAATTATCTTGAATTTATTGGGGTTTTTTTATTAAGTTTAATGATTATCATTGATTGTAATTCCAGGGGTGTCTATAACCATGTGTTTTAGAGAAGTTTTTAACCTCTGGCTCATTTTAAAAATTAATTTCACTCCAGTAGAGCACAAAATACTACATCATACTATATCTTAACATACCTTTCTAAGCCCAGGCTTAGATTGCTGATTTAACTGCATTTTTTAAGTGTATAGATGTTTTAAATCTTTTTGTATTGTGCATCCAAAACTTAAAAATAGGTCTTTTCTGTACCTCCAGTTATAGTAATAAAGACAGACATTCTTCTTTAAAAACTGTAAATAATTTAATTTTCAATGATAAGCAAGTGTTTCATTCAAAGTCTGAAATATTCAAGTAGCATTATTTCTCTTTCTAAAAGGACTCAACTGAGCTTATCAGAAAATTTAAGACTAAAAATATTGAATATTTCTAGCATCTAGATTTATACATTAAATATATAGTCAGTTATATCAAAATAAATGTTGTAGTTTATAAGCCAGATCATACATCACATGTGAATTAGGGGATTATGTGGCTGTCACCAGAGCAAGAAAGGAAACTACTTCAATAGAACAGGAAGAATGAAGAAGATTGCTTTTGTTCATGTAAAAAGAGCAATACTTAAAATCCGCCTAACGCAGTTCCTCTTCTGAAGCACAAATGCAATAAAGAACTCTGTTTAGGGCACATAATGGCACTTTAGTTTCTAACTTGGTGAGATCAAGTGTGGTCTGTAAAATGGAGAAGTCTGGTTACTCTAACTGTACATTCTTCATTGCGATTTTGAGTATTCTTACCTGTGTATGTTCTGTACTCCTGGTCAGTTCATCTCTAGATGGAAATATCATGGGAGATTAGCAAGAGAACTTGTGTGGAATGGAGAAAAAAAGGAATGTAGATTGCTTATGCTGTTCTTGGAATTCCAATTACAGGATTATGTTTTTGTAGTTATTATAACTATTACATAGTTATTTCACTTATTTTAGCTTGCTTGTTTGTAGAAAATGTGTGGAAATGTTCATCTGTACTTCCCTGTTTTTTTGTAATACAAAAGCTGGTATAGCCTACTCAAACCGTGTAGTATTTCCCAATTACTTTGGTATTTAACAACTTGTTCCTGCGTGCCTTTTTTAGGCAGTCAGCTGAAAAGGAGAATTTTGTGAATGAAGAGTTAAGGTTACAATTGGCATGCAAGTACTATATAAATATTCCAAATGCCAATTAAATTTAGAATTTAGCAAATCACAGTCCAGCTAATAATAAGATCCTTAGAAGAATATATGAGATTAAATAGTTAAGCTGTGAACATTCGTGAATACACATTGCTTTTTAAGCCAGATGTTTTCCTACCATAAAAAGCTGAAGGATCATAACGATGGTTAACCAGTATATTCTGTTGCCACACACAGCCATGCATCAATAAAATATTATTGTAGAGAGATTTATTACTTTACATTAATGAACAGTGTGTTGTAATAAGCAGTAAACTGAAAAAGAGCTACAGTAAGGATAGGTAATAACTGTGTTTCACTAAGGCAAAATTAATAGCTAAATATGTCTAAGTTTAGTTAGCACTTTAGTTAGCACATACCAGATTGACTTCATATTTTAGTGGCAGTTTTCTCTTTGCTGAGCATGTTTTTGTTAATTCAGTTTTTAGACTATAAAATCATTCCTTCTTTATCCCTACATCGTCACAACTACAGTACCATTATCAATAAATATTCCATTTTTTCCCCACATTGATAGATATGCAAATATATGTGATTGTTTACTCACTGATCCTTCAAGAACAAACCAGTGAAAAAATTAAACTACACTTCTCTTTATGAAAATACCCCAAGGAAGTCGTCTAGTTTTGGAAAATCATAGAGAGGATTGGGGAACAGGATCCTTCTCAAACTAGGTGTCCATTTGGAAATTAAAATGAAAAAAAAAGAAGTAAAGTGAATGAATCACAACTTATTTTATTCTGCTGGATATGATCATCTAGGACATACGTAACATTTGCAGTTCATTCTTGTTTGCCAACATGTTTGCCTAAAGAATTCTGCTCAAGATCCTGAATGTTAACACGTGCCTTGAATTCCTGTTAGTATCCCTGTTTAACCTCTGCTGCTACAAAGGTTCGTAATAGTTCTGCCTTTTGGCATGGAACTTTGCAGAGAGGCTCTATAATGACAGCCTTCAGTGATTAGCAAGTACAGAGAAAGTTCAGTAAATAAAGTGCAAGATTGTGGTTCCAGTTTCCAAAAGTATAGAAGGGAAAGGCTATGTGCAAGGCAGCACGCCAGCTTCTAAAAAGTACGTAGAAGAGCAGAGATTTACAGCCTCCTTTGAGTCCCAGTAGCCATTGGATGGGATGGCTTTCAGCATAACTGGAAGTTTCCATTCTGTGGTTTTAAACATATTAATTTCAAATGAAGTCTAGGGTGGCTTTGACCCGGTAGGATTTTATTAAATGGAATCCATTTCTAAATCTTCCTGATACCTTTGTTTATCTGTAATCTTGCCTTCTTTTCTTTATAAGAATTATTCTTAAATTATACAGACATAAAAGATTAAAATGTTTTTAAATTTAAGAAATGAGAATGCCAAAGGCTAATCTAATTAATAATCTGATTTTTACCCTTGTTCCACTATTTCTTCAACATCCTTTAAAATATTAATTTGATATAAAAACTGTCATGGTTTAAC